>JAPYZF010000667.1:0-22094 GCA_030523045.1 Meteorus cinctellus
AATTAATTTTAACAAATCCGACGAGTTACACATCGAAGTTTGTATCTTCGTCATAGTGACATTTTGAAATGTGGGGAGTCTAATAGCAACCCCTTTTTTTTATCATTTTCAAGCGAAGAAAATTATTTTCGATGAAAAAAATTCATGTTTTAGAAAAAATGAAATTACGATTGTTTCAATTTTTCACACAACTTGGGAAATCTGCAAATAATGTACTGACTGAAGGTATATCCGGTTTTTTCTTAACCTTGCCGGATCCCGAAAAACCCCTCATAAGTTCAAATCGCTGCAATTTTTTTTCTATTGTTATCCACGTAGTTGAAATGGTCACTCGTGAAAAATTGATTAAAATGTAATTTTCTCTTTAGCAAAAAGGCACATTTCTTCTGTGAAAATATGTTTATGATTTGAAAAAAAAAGTTCACCTTTTTTCTATCAACAGAAAAGTCAAAGTTTTTTTTTTTCACTTCACCATATCCGCGATACTAGAAAATGCTAAAAAATCATTCCGATATTTCTGACCACGGTACTCTCGTCTTTTTTGAATGCCAATTCCGAATCGATTGTAGAAAGTTGCGCCCCAATCCAAGTGCTGTGTTTTTTTCTATAAATTTCGACTACTGACTGCGCTCTTACAATTCTACTCTAATCTAATCTTTCACACAAATTTGATTTGAAAAAAAATTTCTATAACTGATGTTACGTACTAGCCATCGCCCCATTTCCCATTCAAATCACACACCAACACACTCAATTGAATCATCCAAATATAATTACAATAAATTCTAATTCAAAAATACATAAAATCAACGCCAAATACTTTATATAATATCGACATCGGTTCGGCAGTCCATTGCCAAGTATTTAACTTGCGTTACAAAAATTCAAACTTCAAGACATTGAACTCCTATTCAGCAACAAATTTGGTGTGTTTAGCCGAAGTCAGCCCTGAGTATCCTAAGTAAGTCAGTTAATCGGGAATAATTTTAGTTCTAATTAGTATGGACAGAGCCTTGGGCCGGAATCTTGGTTACATGTTCTGAGTATCTTAGTTAGGATACTCAGAACTCAGTTCGGCTGAACACACCCATTGCCAATACAACAATCCAACGTCCAGAATGATCCCTATTTCCTAACGTATTCTACAACCAAACAGACGAAAATGAATTCAAGATTCCTTTGCGATGTTTAACGTTGAGGCGGTCTAAACGCACCCATCGATCGATTTTGTATTGGACCAAATACTAATGGGCTCTAATCCAATCAAATCAAAATTGATCCGGTTATCTGCACGGTCATCATTCCATCTGGATAACTCTAACTTGTATGTGGCCGTATGTGGTTGAGTATATGTTTTCCAAAAGTTATATCTCAGGTTATTTTTTATATGAAATTATATGTGTGTCCATTCAGAAAAGATAAATGAGTATGATTCGATTAGTCTTTTCACAATCAATCGATTACTTACGCTGAGTGAATGCATAAATTATATGAATGTGCGAACGTCAATTGGTATGAGATGGCAGTGTTTCCGACTCATATACAGGCCGTTCCAGGATCGCACCCAGTGTACGTAAGACAATTTTTCAAAAATCAATGTATAAACTAACATGCGTACATGAAATAATTGTATCTCCTATGACTCACCATTCAAATGTGGCGACCTTAATTTACAAAATATCGAATCGATTTTTTTTTCACATTTTTACATATCATGAAATTAAGCCGAACAGAATCTATCGAAGTTCGCCAGAAGAAAATTTATGGTAATTGCTGTCACAATATGTCAAACCGCACAAATTTTATATAACTACCATATTTTCACATAATTTTTCAGATTATGCTATAATCAGTCAATTCCTCACATAACTTATTACGATCTAACATAAATTCGTGGCACAAGTTTGACAGATCGTGTGCAAACCTGACAATTTTCGTCAGATTCTGATAATTTTTTCAGTAGTGTTGCAAGACTTCAACTGCATAATAGACCACCCGAACTATGAAAATTTAATTTGCCTAGAACCGTACTCCGTATTCTCCCTTATTATTGAAGTGCGATTGCTTCATACCATGTCTCCTAAACACTATATATAGTTGTAGGCGTAGGATTCATTCGAATGATATTTTTCACAACTCAACTCTTGAATACTGTTATGAATTTTGAACATGGCAATTAGTTTCGTGTGATAACTGATACAAGCAGCACTACTGATTAGGAATTAATTAACACATCGGACAAGTGCATATCAATATCACATGAGTCATACTTCAAAATATTCAACTTTTGTACAATTGTAGTTTTCAAGTAGTAATATGTATTCAAAATTTCTCACATAATAAATCAACTTGTTCTGGAAAACGTCATATTTTTATCACTTAAGCTCATCACACATTATGGTTTTTCTGACCTATATATGAATAGTTTAACCGATCAAGACTGCTGTAATATTCATAATGTTGATAATTAAAATTCGCAATATTCATCCTAAAATATATCTGGTGCACCATAGTCATAATCGTCACCATAATCTTCAACACCGGGAGGCACTAAAATTCCACCCAAAAATCCAGATATTCTATCTTCGAGTCCCATTGATGCTGCGATGCCGAAAATCACCCTCATTATTACTAGTCTCAGGAAATTTGGAAAATTTGTTTCCTTGTTCTGGAGATCAAATTGTTCGTTTTTCCTCTTCTTACATTCGATTGTATCAACCTAAGAATAGATATAGATGAGAAAGTGTTAATGAAAGTATGTTAATGAAATTATTTTCTTGAGTGAGATAATATTATTTTAATACGCACTAGTGAGCAAACTGAAAGTACGCCAATCAGAAAAATGTTTAGTTTCATCCTGATCATTCCATTGATATTGATCCGTCAGTAGTAGATCTCGTAAACTCACTTCCGTGTTATTGGAATAATTGTATAACATGTGCGTTTTTCCTCTGGGAGAACGATTATTCCCACTGAATAGGAAGGTACTATGATGGAATTAGAAACTGTGAGGAAAAGGATGACGCACGAAGGTCATTGTGATCGGACTGGGTCGTTGGCAGTCAATTGAATTAATGATTCACTATGGGCAACGATTGAATGAATAAAAAAGTCCAGTATCATTCCAAGATATGTGTATGTCTATTTTGATAAAAGAAGGAATATATACAAGTTTAAGCATGCAATAACAAATTGGGTACAATAGAGAGAAATATTTTATCAAATTACCTGCATTTACTTATCAATAATACAGGTTGTCGCCAGTATTAAATTTATATAATTTTTATGATTGGTTCTGAGAGGCGCGTCGTGTAGGATAGAGTGTAAACGGGCAACGAACGATACCGGAGAAATGTGGAGAAGCAACTGGCGATCTCCCGTGAATGCGTACCAAAGCTATTCAAACATAACGGTGCGCCACGAAAAAAGGCATTCAGGCCAAGTGATGATGTCTGGTGAATACTTGCTCCTCATTGAAGAAATAACATCACAGGGATATGTGATTATAAGTCTTTACATGTTAATTGCTTTGACGTATTCAGCATTAGAAGTGAACGAATCGTGATATATGATTATCATTCGATCATCCGTGCATTTAATTAATTCTTCATTATATCTTTGGTGAAGTTCATGAGTGCGGTGATGATCGATATGGCCTTCATACACTATAGGATGTCCATCATTATTTGCCGAATTCACATATTTTTCCACACAGATATGGTTTTAATCGATAGTTATTGTCTTGAAAATAATTATGGAAAAGGAAGAAAATTTCTTTTCGACATCGTTAACCCTTGCCTAAGAGACGATTCATTATTTCTATTAGCACATGGAAATTTTTTCGACCGTTCAACAAACATTTTTGTCTCAGCCGATTATTCTTGTCAGTTGAAAAAATTATGTTGCGTCTGCTTTCACTATGATCCCTTGAGATTGAGAAAAGAAGATATCCCATACTGTGAGGTGAGGAAACAGAAAAATGATACAATGAAGAATAAAATGTTTGAAAGGCAGGATGTGCAGTCAAGGACCGGTATTACTGTTGAAGAATACTCAATCAGTTTAAGAGATGACGGAAATACATATCTTCGAGCACGAATGGCACAAATGGATGGTGGTGCACCTATATATCGCATTGAATACGCACATTTTATATCCATACGCTAGAAAAATTTCCCCGTCGTATGTATAATTATTTGAATATATAACCATGATTATTCCGACTCGAATCTTATCCGTTGCGCTGTTGCCACAGAAATAGGGAATGCCAATATATAGACGTATGCATTTATTCAATGTGACAATACACTCGTAATAAGATTTGTTTTTTCCTATATAATAAAAATCACTATAAAAATAAGTTGTATGATATTTTCAGATATAATATATACATTTTGTTGAATGAGGTGAAATGAACTCATTCGTTCGATGGCATAAGAGCGGTAATCAACATATTTCCACATCATTTATCATCGTTATTGAGTCCCGAACATAAATTTCTCAGATTTTTTATTGAAAATTAATGTCATTATTATGTGTTAAAGTGTCTCACCTCTCTGAATTTACTCCATTTGATTTGATAATGGCATTTCGATACAATTTTGCGGAACAACTTCCTCGAACCGAATATGAAAGAATTGTACAAACAATGATTACGTTATAGGTATCGGTGTGGTTTCCAATTAGTGTTCTCGATTCTCCTGGTCGTTCTATAGATGTACTTGGCCCGTTCACCGGCAGAATTATGCGGGCACACAAATGCGTGTCGTGAATATGATTCAATATTTGCCAAACACAATAGAAACTGTTTATCGTGGTAATATACTGTCCGGGCATAAAATGCCATTTTCGCTTGATTATTGTTTGAGACACACTCATTTAACTTGAAAACACACGTCATCAGTACATCATGCTCTGTAATTATTTTAACATTATCAAAGAAAACGAAAGAGTATGTATATATTCTTCGAAATTTGTCATGTTAGAATTTCTCCTAGACTCACAGTCATTTATATTGATAGGAGCCACATTTGCTTGTTGGAAATCAGATGCAACTAATTAATCTTGCAGGATATTCCATTTGATATGAAAAATATGTCGATCAAACAAGCCAAAATAGAAATAGGAAGAGTGAAGGAAGCGCAACAAGTGGTGATTGATGCGCGAATAAAGCAGCAGCGGTTCGATGTACTGTTCAATGTTGGATTGGAGCTGGACATTTGTTTCCCATTCAGTATTGCGCCATATGCTTTTACTATAATGGCAAAGACTTATTGTTGATATTCATGTATTGAAGGTGGCCACACGTGTTTAACATAAAAAACCAGTTATAGTGTATCACACTTATGCATTTTGTTCTATATTAGTGGCAATTATTATGAATTCATAAGTATTAGTCAGAATGTTCGTGGAACATCTGAGGATTTGTTGCTTTCACATAGTATTATTGTGTTTACTTGGTGTCAACTATATTATCATCGCTATAAGTCATCTTTTACTGATATTCAAGAATTATATGCCGAAATTTTTGTGTGTGGTAATATAGCTATCACATTGTTTTTAGTATATCACTTACTTTTCGCAGTAATTGTTCATATAATAGAGTTATCCGGAGACTTTTTTCACGTGGACTGCAAACTTCCACATATATCATGACCATGGAATTATTTCCGAAAAAATTTCACACACTTATTGCCACCTCAATAAATATTGCGTGGGCTTTAGGACTATTGTTGCTTGGAGGACTCTGTTTATATCATTCCCAATTGGCTGCGTGATCTGTACCGACAGTAATTATTGTGTTTTATGTTTGGTATTGGAGCATTTTCTACAATATACTATTTTTGTCCGTATAAAAAAATGTTTTTTTCTGTGCTCTGTTTAATATATTTCGATGAATCGGTTTCCTAGAAGGATTATACCGGAATCAGCAGGATTATTGGCTAATGGCGAAAGGGAAAACGGCTGGCGCTCACATCTTTTTCAAACAAGTTGAGAAATATAATATATGCTGTCGTGATATAGAATCAGCACAGAATTTGTTTAAGCAAAAGAATTTGAATAAAATTATGGAATTAGCGCGGTAATCTCGAATTTTGCAATAGAAAAAAATAGTGATAAAGGCAGGATCTGAAGTTGGAGCGACGTGCTTGTGAAGTCGAATCCTCAAATCATCCATAATTCAAAAAGTTTTTATATATTTGCGTGTGCATCCGGTAAAGGTGAACGAGACGTACGTACCTTTCATGTACCATCGCGGCACATTTACAAATCACAAATAATTGTATATTGACATAAATAATGAAATGTGATAAATCAAATCGAAATCCCGATATTAAAGGCGGAAAATTACAAGGCCATCAAAGAGATTAATACTCTGAAAATTTGTACTTTATTAGTGGTAAAATAACTCCAACAAATTCCATTGCATATGACGGGCACTATGTACATATACATAAGGGTGGCGCCTATACGATAACTCTTCCCGAGTACGACTCTTTCAACTTTACTTTGTTTGTAACCTGTATGTTTTTTTGATTAATTCAATATTGCAGATGTTAATTTGTCTATGATATCGCGAAATGTGGAAAAACAGTTATCGAGTATAATCGAAACAAAAACATTCATCAAAGCATCTGAGATGAATGTATGTAATAATAAGAAAACACTTTCCCACACGCAAAAAATTCATAACTGTAAGATATCACCAAGTTCCGAGCAGCCAATGTCCTCAATCGAAGAAGGCAGGAACGTTGTATGTTGTGAAAATTCACCAACACGAAAGATAAAGAGAATAATCGGCGGGAACTTCTCTAAGAGCAACTCAAACGATAATAACGAAAAAGAGGTAAATGCTGAAACATTTGGAAGCGGTTGTATATTGAAAAACTGTCATCTCATCAAGTACAGTACTATTATGGCATGTCAATGCTAATCCTGAATTCAACGTAGTATCATGAACAATCGAAATGAGGATACTGGTGCGATAAAATATATAACATCTATGAATTTATTCCAGCCTTTCATTGTCAGCTATACAATTCATCATGGTATATTTTATTCCAAATTTAGTAGATAACAGACACATGAATTTTACTGTAGGGTGTATAGTGGATTTAGTAGTTTATATGGCTATATCTACTTCATACTTTCGGGATATGGTAGAGGTTTGCCCATGGCGATTTGCCAAACTCTGAATGGTGTGATTTGCATTTTAATAGTCCTGCTAGTACCTTTACCGCGAGCAACCTCATTATGGAGTGATAATGTGGAAAAAGAATCACAAAACAATAAATCTTATAAATTTGTGTTTTTTTGATTCATATTGTATAAATGCAAGTCAAACGATAGTGGGTTAAATAATTTATTTCAGATCCAGTGAGATTAGTACTATTATGGTTGTCGAGAGTGACGACTATGAGCACTTAATTTGGTAATTCGTCATCTTTACTCTGTTGAAATATTTACAATTGTAATACGTGACACATGTGTGGGTATGTGCATCGTTATTGATTGAATTAGTGGCCTGAGCACCTCATTCATTTCATCAGTGGTGAGTATTGATGCTCCCTCCTACCAGAAACTCTCGATGATTCGTTGCTAGATATGATTATAGCATTGAATAATAAAAGAAAAATGTGAATTAAAAATCAGGAAGGAGACTGTACCAGAGAGAAAATTTTATGTGCAAGACTATTTTCAGGAAATTGGGTGGACGCTGGAAATGGTATAATTAACAATTTCCCCGAAAATAAAAATTGAGAGTTCATACCAGCATGAATTTCTAGTTCGATTTTGTTTCGGATGCATGTATATGTACGTTTCATCGAACATATGGTGAATCGTGTTTGTTTGAATTATTTTATGGCAAAGGATAGGATTCCCGATATATCGATGCGTGGAGTAATACAAAGGAATTGAATACACATAAGTCAGAGTTATCATAGTTGCGTAAAAATAAAGTAAGAGATAATTAACTGCATAACAAATATATAAAATGTATTTATCAGCGCGCTATTGAAACAGAAGTATTTTGATGAATTAGATTTCATCGTTTCATAATCATCGTAGATACACAATTCGAGAATACGCACACGTTAATTGTTTGTATAATCAAACATTGCTCTTGCCATTGTAATTAAGAGTGAAATGCTCTTCCGACGTCTCCTAGGGGACTTTGGGCAACGTAATTCCATTGTTTTGCGTGTTTGAATTTTGTTGCGCTGCTTCAGCTGCACTCTGTAGTAATCTCGTTCTACGTCTTGTGTAATGTTGCCATAAAAGGATTTGCTGGTCATCAATAAATTTGGTACATTGAGAATTAACGACTTCACGTCTGAAATGCTCGTATTGAAGTAAGTCCAAAAAATACAAACAGGTTGGATATTTCAAGTACTTGGCATACTCAGGTTCCTTCCAGTACAATAAATATTTAAGATAGTTGATGAATGTTGAGTCTTTGAAATAACCTCGTTGTGCTAAGACTATAAAAAAATTACCAATTAAACAATTATGTTCTACTCTCGGGGGTGGGGGGGCTTTTCATGTTCACAATACTAACAATTCAAGTAATTAGGATTGGCGAGACATTGAATAAATTCCAATTCGACTTGGAAACGTAGTCGTTGCTGATCATCAGTTTCCTGTCCACCTGAAGTACATAATGATTGGACGAAAAAAAACAAAACAGAAAGACATTGAATTAACGAAAATGATGTATTTACCATTCATCCCGATGAAAGATGGTTTACGGCTTTTTATCAAACTTGGTGGATCATCCAAACGATTCATATTATTGAATGTGGCTTCAACCACGTTGTGCACGCCTTGTAAATTTAAGGAAACTCGCAACTATAAACAACTCTGGATAAATAGTTTCACAGAGGAGTAAATTATTCTCTTCTATTTGAATCTCTTCTATTGATCTCTTTGATTATAGTATCACCATGCGCCACAAGAATTGAATTTGGATACAAAATCTTCGGCATTTATATCTCTCAGTTTTTCCACGATAAACATTTTGACTAATACAGAGATTGTCCTAAATATTCCTGAATAACATAACAACTACACACTGAGTCCACCTACGGGTGCCGGGTATGACCATTTGGGGCTGATGGGGCCATTGTGCAGTCACGTCAAACCATGAAAATGTTCATCAAAGAGTATAGACTATATACTCTTTGATGCTCATGTCTCGAGAAGAATGCGACATCATGCATCAATGATTGTAACTACTGTGATGATATCGATTTGGCGGCAAAGTCAAAGAGACAAAATGGTAAATTGGAAGCAAAATAGTTATGATGAATTAATCACAGGGTCCCAAGCGATGGAACTGATTCTCTTATCCGTCCGTAACAATTCTTCATCAGATATTTACATTTAGTCGCACGTTTTATAGGTTGTGGAAGATAAATCAATTTTGATCTATTACCAATCATCTAATAATGCAAGAATAATGATTTTTTATATTCATGATCTGCTAACAATATATTAAAAAAAGAATGAATAATAATATCTCAATAAAAATCGTTTCCCCAATTACATATAAAATCATATTCTGAAATATTCCCAAATGATTCTCATATGATAAGACATAGTTTCGATCGAAAAAGACTTCTTCACCTGGTAGCTACATATAGTATTGCTAGCCCAGGCCCCAGGCCAACCAGTTAGGACCGAGATTATGGGAAACATTCACTTGGCGGTGTCCCAACAAATCGCTGCATTCACGGCGTCACGTAGCCATAAGCAAAATACTGATCGCTGATTAGTTTATTCTGCAAGCGGGGTGGTGGCTTTATGGGAAAGTTATTTCTTAATCAGTTGCGGTCGTTTTACATAGCATCGGATAGGGCGACATAGTACTGTGTGTGTATCGGTCAGGCGCATTAGGTATTCTTTACCGGATATCAATTAATCACCATCGTCAACTAATTCTCATGTTGCTTGTGTTGATCAATATTGATAACTTACATTTTTGCGTTGTTTATAAGAAAAGTTGAAATCTCGCTTTCGAATCTTATATCCAATTTCTGACTAACGAATAACGTATCTCAATTCATTTCACCACAATCTACAAATTTACTGATATATCGTATATTTTCGCACATACCGAAAATTTAACGTGTGGAGAGAGTGAGTACGTTGGATAGTGCATTGCTGAGTGGTGCAACAGTTAGTAGTATCCGAATATATATATACATAGCCCACTGCGGCTGTGCTTACATATTCAGTGTACCGACCACGCCCGAAAATAGGTCTGTCAGACACAGCGGTAATGGACATGGTGATTACAAATTTACAACAACAACGTCAAGTGACTGAGCAGTTGAGACGAGAAGCGGCTATAAAGCGTATCACCGTGAGTAAAGCTGTGGAGGATATCATGAAATACATCACGGAGCACGAACAGGAAGATTGCTTATTGGTTGGCTTTTCATCACAAAAATCCAATCCGTTTCGTGAAAAAAGTGGCTGTATTGTTCTTTAACGACACCTAATATCGGATCGTCACTGTCACACTATTATATTTCTTCGCCATGACTTTTTGAGTGACTTCAATTATATTTACCTGGACCGAGCTAACAATGAGAGTAATGTTTGTTCTACTAATTCAATTTACTATCACGTCCTACTGAAGAATTGGTGCCTGGTGAAATTTCCATAATTATACTATGTTAATACTATTACTCTGGGAGAACATGCCATCGATCATAAATATTTGATCCATGAAGACAGCGGGTAGAGTGGGTACTCACATTAATTCTACTGGGTTTTCAAAACCCACCTGTTGCTATCCAATGGGACATCCGGAAGAATTTGTATGGTTTTGTGCGTTCCGGGGTTCTGATCTGGAAATTTTGTTTTCTACCATAAATTAAAACCAAAGCGTACTCCATTCTACACTTCTCCACGAAAATCTATAGAATAGAAATGTCTATTTTTTAAGTAACACCAAAATTTACGATGGTGTTGCGAGTCAAAAGTGTCCGTAACTACAAAATTCTAACAAAAAAAAAAATAATATACAATGAGGAAGATCAATCTCGATTCAGTTGTCATGAAATTAGTGAAATTGTGAAGGATTGATTCGTATTCGCTTGGAAACAGAAACTATAGAATACTATTGCATCTACGAATTAGATGGCAAATTTATGACAGCACCAATGTCATCGTATGATAGTCATAAATCCGTTTCAAGATTCCTCAGAATGGATCATTATTTTTCTACACATGTTGGTAAAAAAATTCGAGACTGAGTAACATAACCACATTTCAAATGCACTTCACCACAACATTTATCCAAACTATTTATGATCGAAATTTGTAGAAAATTGTAATGAGATCCTTCACCTGATATTGGAATTGAATAAAATGTTGAGTGTGTTAATAATTATGAGATATATGTCATTATTTAACCGTGACCCCTTGTAGCGTTTTAAACTTAGAGATAACGTTACAAAGGTGACGAGGGAATGGAAATTACAGAAATTTTGAGTAATTCATGTTTCAATGCTAATACGATTCCATACCCGAAAAGATTGCATTTATTTTTGTCATTCAGATCGGTAAATGAGTATATGTTCAATAGAAAAACAACAAAAGTTAATTAAGGCCATGTGTATTACAGTGGGCAGAGAAAGCTTTGAAGATCATTCGTATGAGTACACGATATTATCTAGTGCTTTTGCTATTCCAATTCTGAACGTCCTCATCACAAACATTGCATCATATTGAGGCGTCTCGTATTCACAATCATAAAGAGTGATTATTGCAAGATGAAGCAGCATTCGGGGACGAAAAGATAATTAACTTGCAATTATCCACCATCACACACGGCATAACAATGTATCGACCTTTTGTAGAGTCATTGCACCTAAATACAATAACCAATCACTGTGTTGTTCGCGTTTTTGGTGCGACAGTCAATGGTTACCTAAAGATTACAATATATGAACAACATCCGATTGAGAAACACAAGGTAGATGACAGATAAGGTCTATTATTCAATAAAAAAAAACTTGTACTTCCCTATATAATCTCACAATATGAAGAAGTTCATTACCGCAGATACGGTTTCCCTTAGCTCTTTTTTTAGCTCGGCATAAGTTTTGGCTGTAATTTGAGACCAACTGTAATTTTTTCATTTTTTTATGCAATGATATGGCTCGACGAAGAAAAAGTAAAATACAAGTAAGACATGATAATCCAGTTGATCTGAATACAATCATAATGACACATATGGCACATAAATATTTATTAATAACTCAATGTTCGAGCATAGTTGATCAATCACGGTGGGACTGCCAATAACTATACTGCTTATCCCATATGCTATTAGTGATATTCACTTTCCAAATAATGTACAAAAATAATATCAAAATTTGATTTTTCGAAGATAATACAATTTTTCCATTTTTGAACAATTCCACAACTCTTCTACTTATTATTATTGACTATATCATCATTATCATCATTATTTAAGAATATTTAATAATCAATCAAAGCTCGAACCATCTGATCATTAAATATTGAAATTGAGAATGTAAAATACTGCGGAATATCTAAGTTCCCAGCCCAATAAATTTGAAGGAAGCCTAACAAATGTTCATCGACTCGGCTCTACTAATGTGTCGTGTTATTTTCATTGTCATTACATCAAAAATCAAAGTTATCGCCTGTCTGGATCATTTTCTGCAAGATGGTTCCTTGTGTCAAGTCTCTTCGCGCTTGACAGCGACGATATAGTATTGGGCAATCCAGTGAGACGCAATCCACAATATGCCCACGACCAACGCATGACTGGCATATCTGTAACATATCGAATTAGAATATAACTCATGATGCGAAAATATATTTCCTGATGCCGCAGGTACATACCGTCGTTATATGACTATTTATTCTTTCCAACCATCGCAATCTTTCATGCAGTATAATCAACGTTTCGGTGGGATAGCTCAAGCAGTCATTGCAAATCCCTCTATTTGATGTGCGACCACATGAAGCACAAACGACAGTACCAAAATACTGTGAAATGGTTTGCTTCTGTTTAGTTTCTGGAATAGCGACGGGATTGTGAATCATTTGTCGATGGGTCATTTCTTTGTACCACATATTAACATCAACGCCCATGAGATTCAAACATCGATTCAATGGTGGTATTATCACACGTGTGACATAATATATTCCATTCAATCGCAACCCAGGATCATTAATTAATTCCCACGGAGATTTTACGCAATGTATCAAAGCCTGGTTGGGTGCCCCAGCAACAATTACATAACGAACGCGTTCGCCACGCCGCGGTACAGCACGGGGATCTTTTCTTAGCAATCTACGAGTGAGTTCCAGCGCTGGTACACATGCTCGCTCTTTATAACCATTCATACCACGGAACTCTTTAGCGAAAGTCAAATCTTCCAGCGACACTTTTCCACTGAGAACTTTATTCAATTGTCGTGTTACGTATTGTTTCAGCAGTGAAACATCTTTGGTATCGAATAGAATCCGTAATGATTTTTCCAAAATCTGTTCAATATACAATCCATTTAATGAATGATCATTAATGAAGATAGATTTATTGGATAAATTTTTACCTTCGATACGGCAGGACATCCATCTCGTCGCACAGTCTCAATCCCCTTGGCCAAAAATTTTGGTTCATTCTGATCCGGAGTTTCATACATATATCCACAGTAACGTTTTTTGCTCTATTCAAAATTCATTATACATGAGATGATGAATGAAATGTACTGATCGCCAACAGAATCTAGCATTTTACCTGTAATATTGCTGGATGTAAAATTTTTTCGAATTTAAGTTTTATTGGTGAGAGATTTGAGGCCGTAACGGCGTCAGCTATTTCATGGCCAATATTGAATGCATCAGTTTTGGATTTACCAGGAATAAGAATGAATAATGAATCTGTGTCACCATAAATAACACGTGCCCCCCACTGTGGCATTGATTCCACGAGCTTTATGGCACGTTCGAGTGTTTCTTTTGCTTTACTAATTACACTATCTCCTACCTAGAATTGAACAGTTAATCAATTTAAATAGATACGAAGGAATTAGTACAAAACTTGATGTGGCGCACGAATACCTCTATGCATGGCATTCTCCCAGTGAAATTAGCTGCTGTATAACCGTAAGTGACATTGGCAAGATCTTTCAAACCTTTCTGTCGAGAATGGAGAACCCGCTGCAATAATTTATCATTTTGCGAGTGATCTTTCATTGCTTTCTTAACCATCAACCGAGTATTCAATATTTCTGTCAACATCCTTGGTAGTATTCCAAAACGTATTTCCGATTTAACGAATGCAACGCCACATGGTGCATAATTGACTTTCCCTCGCAGCTTGAGGGCCGTGTGCTTATGAACTCGTAATACCGATGCACCGAATTCAAATGGCTCATTTTGACCAATATGTTCTACACGCCCCAAACACGTAGAATAACAGTAGTTGTGTGCAATTATAATACTCGGGTATAAGCTTTGAAAGTCCAAAACTATGACTGGATCACTATAGAACATTGACTCTGGCTCCATAATGAGGGGGAGCGCTTCCATTGCCCGCATGGACGATCGTTGTTGAGGGGATGGTGATACAGCGACGTAATTTAACGGTTTTGCTAATCTCAACATAAGTGATTCCACTCTGTATTGCGATCCACGCGAAAATACTTCATAGAATTGAATTCCAAATAGGCGCGCAAATTCGCTAGTCCTCCCTATAATATCGAGTTGTTCCAATATTCGTAATATACCTAAGACCATTGTGCTGTAATGTTGCACGACTTTCCATCGTGAAGGTATTGAATCCCACCATGTGGTTAACGATTTAAATGATGGACATGGTAACCTTTCGTTCATCACATGATACATGACATTTTCAAATGTGTATGTCAACAATGCAATTTCGCTTTTCATAATTCGCCAAATATCAAGTACAATGAGCCCTGGTAGTTTCATATCAGCCAATGAATTGAGATTATCTGATATTTGATTATCCCATCTCCACTGACTCGATGGAACACGCGACATACCCTTGATTAGATTAATTCCCAACCGTGAAGCACGTTGAAAAATATATCCCCACGACAGAGATTCTATTTCCCAACCGATGAGAATTTCCGCATTACTGCAGTTTACGATATCCATTAATTTATCAAATAATCCCTTTTCGTCTGCTACAAAGGTGATGATAAATGGTAGTTTTGATCCGTAACAATAATCCGATTCGTTTTCACCTTCAGTACAAACTAAAATGACACCTATTTTGAGGATTGCATCAATGAAAAAAATGGGTGAATTTGTCTGATACAAAAGTAAATATTGTTATTGCATCGAGATTATATTCGATTACTATACCTTGTTGGAGTGGTTTGATAGGAGATGTTGGAGGTACATCGTTTTGTATGGCATAGAACAGTGCAGAGATTTGGTCATATTGTGGGTTTGGTAGCAAATCCTGCCGGGTGTTAATGTGCACTTCCACACAAAAAATAGTTATGAATTGGTACTGTGGAATGTCAGATACGATTACATTTTTACATACCATAATATCGAACTACGATACATGATTTTTAACCATACAATTTGTACTTACTCTCGTCAGGGCTTTACAGTTTTGCATATTTTCATTAACAACATTGCTCCTAATCGTATGGGATTGGCAATCTAATTGACCACAAGATATTCCAAATTTCTCGGACTGTACAGTTTTTTTGAGTAATATCGATTTCGCGAGGATACTTTCCAAAGATGGTGCAGCTTCACCACTACTGGGCATTGTGGCATTTTCACCTGCATTATCTTGAATAACGAGCCCTGTTTGAAAGTTTGCCGCATCTTTTTGGGCAACGTTTGGCGTTCGACCCAATTTTGCCCAGCTTGACGTAATAGTCTTCACTGCCGATCTGCTGCTAACATTAGAGTCCACAACATTCAAGCATTTATACTTCAGTGTACTTCCCACATCACACATATTGTTTTCACTTTTCTTCATCTCATCCCGAAGTACAGTCTCAGCGTCGCCCTTTTTTTGTACAATTTTTGAATAATCCCGCACTCGCAGCCATTTCATTACATTTTTGGCTATCGGCGCTGATAGCAAAGGCACAATAACGACAGATGCTTTGCTTGCAATACTCTGTCGTAAGCTTTCCGATTCAGACTTTCCACCGAAAAGTTGAATTCGGCGCTCCAAGTAGAACTCATTAATTTTCATTCTACGCCAACGATTCAACCCAGTAATATTTACCAAAATCGATTTGAATATAGATAAATTAATCACACTCTTTCCCGGCACGTTTAACATCCTGTGCGCGATTTCTTTTTGCCCTCGTGTATCAGCATGATTACCGAAAAAAGGTTGTGGATTTTTGAATTCTGGTATATTATATGTTCTTAATGTATCAATTACACGTTTTGTAGTTGGAGGTTCGAACTTCGGAATAATGGATACTGATTGTACAGATTCTGATAGAAATTCACTGCGAATGGTGGATGAAAGTGATGGTTGTTGTGGTTTATGTGAACTCAGATATTGCGTGAAAGTGACATCACACAATTCATATTCGTTGGTATCTAATTCTTCGGTATATATTGACGTAGGATAATTCTGACAAATTTTTCCATCACTTCGTGTTAACATTGTACTGACGTTGTCAATACTATTTTTCACTTCGGAATGGTTACATGATCTCACAATTCCAGATTCATACAGTACTGTTCTACTTATGACGGAATCTTCTCTTTTGTTCATTTCCGCTTCACACTGTGACGGCAGTATCTCATCAAGTAAACTATTGTCGGTAGGAAGAAATAGAATCTTGCGAACATTTGCAGCATTGCTCATCATAGGAGATATGTCTTGACTCTGATATGGATGACGTGAAAGAACTAAGTTCTGTATTTTAGTATTGTTGGCCTGAGTATCTAAATTTTTGAGTGGAACGAAAGAAGGAAAATAACATTACCTTATCAAGAGTTTTATTATGAGTAGTAAATTTGGTTCTATCAATGCCTTATTCATAAGACAAATAATATTTTCATGACTCACATGTTCAACTCACCCATAAATCGCTGTTCGATGTTCGTTTCTAAGCGATAGACATTACCTAAGAAAAAACATACCGAACAATGAAAAAAACAATCTTAGGAACGCTCTCTTTCTCCTTTTTTTCCGAATTTAAATGTTTATCTCACCTTTTTCATCATTTGCAGGCGGCACAATCTCACTTCGCACTGAATTCTCATGCATCAATTGTTTTCGACTATTTGGTGTAGTACACACGGAATTGGAATTTGCAACAACACTGGGATTTCCAAATCGTTGTTCATCATGATAATCATGCATAATTTTGCTTGTCTTTGGCGACGTGACGGTTATTTTCAATGGCGAATAATTCTCCGAGACACCAGGACTGCGCCAGATACATCTGTGCGTCGAACAAGATGTTTTTTTAAATGTGTCACTTTTCCGTTGAATTATACAACGCTTGGCATACTTGCGTTCTTCGATCTCGCCATCCTCAACACTATGCGATTGCTTTCTTTTTTTGGGCGTAATTACTGCTTCACGTTCAATTTTTTTCTTCAACGATCGATACATACATACTCGTTTTTCCAAGTCATTTTTAGTCTGATCAGCATCTGGTTCGGAGTCACTCGAACTTACATCTGCTGGACCGTCAATTGCTGGTATTGTGACTTTATTCACAGTAGCTTTATATCTCTTGTTGAATGTATCACTTTTGAATCGCACAGATACTGGCCCTGTGACATCATGTCCATCGAATTTACTGGAGTCTGGAATCAACTCTTCTGTGATAAATGTCTCATCATCGCAATCGGTAAAACTACTTTTAGTCAATATAGAGGAATGAAACTTAGACAAACGTTTCAGTTCTTCATAACCCGTTACACCTTCATCTCCGTCAGTTTCCAGAAAATTCGATTCATCTCCAATACCATCCAATTGGGACAATAGCGTTTCTGTAGAGTCACGACTATTGTGATTGAGGTTTTGCGAAACTAAATCACCACGAATTGTTTGAAGTACTTTAGCTTTGGCTTCTAATATATTTACCGGAACTGATTGAGTAGTTGATTTTTCAATATTATCGCTGAGACTTATTCCATCCAATTCTGAACACGTGATATTAAGATCAACCACATCATCCTCGTATTCGATGCCATCGTTGTCTGCAGCTTTATCAAGCATAGAAGATTGTGTGCCCAGCACACTGTCATCGTCAATTGACGCATGATCACCCGAACCACGTGCTAATTCCATCAACATTTCTATTAGTTGCACATCTTCAACATTTACTGAAAACCCGAAAATATTATGGGTACATAATATTTCGATACATGATTTATTAGGATCGTAATATTTCCGATTAAATTCATCCTTAATTTTTATTATACTTACATGAACTGCTGTCATGCTGAGTCTGTCTGCCTTCAGGTACTTGAAGTACATCAGTTGATGTCAAGTTATTAACATCACTAAGGTTGTAGCCACTTCTGTCTGAATTATTACGGTTGTTATTTCCAAGGTTCGATGCATTAATCAAGTGATTGTCATCAATGACCTCAAGAGGATATGGCGTTGAAACAGTGCTTGTTGACATCGTACTATCACCGCACTGTAGAAAACAATATAATCCTTTGCTATAATATCATTCGAAATTTGTATCATATTAATTGGCAAATCAAATAGACATACTTGAGAGATCAGTTGAAGCCGCCGATTTAATCGGTGTTGTTGATGAATATCACTCTCCGTCGCGTGATATACTAATCTCTTTGGACTGATCGGGTTTACCAATTGTGAGTCATCATTGGAAAGTCCAGCCTGCACTCTCCTCACACGTTCCTCTTTCCAAATTGTCGCGAGACCCGGATTCAACTCAATTCCCTTTAGCAGTTCTTGTCTATTTTGAATATCGAAAACTGATGCATCAACTTCAAATTGACATACACTTTGACGTGCTAACGAACTAGACAAGAAGTCAATAGTTTTATTTGGCGATATGATACTATCATCAAATAGTTCGGATTTGGAAAGGGACTGCGAAACACCCCGATACTTAACATTTGATAAATTGATAAAACTCATTCCATGTAGATTGTAGTCCATCAT
This sequence comes from Meteorus cinctellus, assembly GCA_030523045.1. Classification (NCBI taxonomy): domain Eukaryota; kingdom Metazoa; phylum Arthropoda; class Insecta; order Hymenoptera; family Braconidae; genus Meteorus; species Meteorus cinctellus. The sequence goes on from JAPYZF010000667.1 coordinate 19,163, forward strand.
GAATTGGAGGATGTATGGAATATGTGCTTCATGAGGTTGCAATCTGGCATTCAATACCGATCCATTCTTAAAATAAAGAATGAATTCATTTTGCAACATAAATAGTAAGATGAAAAAAACATTGTCTTCAATGTACGATAGCAAACAATGCCTGTGCAACTGCGACATTCCAATCATGGATTCCACAATAGCAACAATCCTCACTACTTAGAGTCGAAGAATTTTGATAATCAATGAAAATCACGAAGGTGCCCAACGCCTGACCATTCAAGCTACATCAGCCACCGTCCGGTTTGAAAAAAAAAAAGAAAAAAGAAATAAAAAAAACAAAATAATTTATAAAACCGCTTACTTGCAACAAATCAGTTGCTCTCTTCATCATCGCCGGATTATAGAAATACACTTTGAGAAACTGGTGCTCTCCCTCATGATACCCATAATAAGGTCTGCAAATGAACATAAAAACTTCTGTATTATAAATTGAATCTGCCATTTTTCGTTCACTCAATTTTCGCCTTTATTACTAACTTTTATAACACAAAGAAGTCACTTACATTCCAGCAACGCGTTCTATTCGATAAACGTACTGAGTATTCGACGTTGCTGATCCCAATGATACATTGATTGCGGCATCCAATGATGTAGCAAGTTTGTATGGATAAATGTCAGCATTGTACTCGCCGGTGAATGGAACATACATGTATGGAAACGCGCCATGTAAATGTAAACATGTTTTTTCACCTATCAATGCAAACGAGAGAAAACAAAAATACCAGTAATATCAGTTTGTAACGAAATATCAACGTGTTATTTCTTCATTTGTTTGTGAGTAGCAGCAACAATGTTCACCTGTGGAAGTTGTCCCAAACACACGAACAATTGGTACATTTTTTATTTCAGCACCACGGAATTCAGAATATATTGGATCGAGTTGGGGCGATGGCGTTGCTTGATAGCTATCCGCAGTAACCAAACGTACAGAAAACATTGCCTTTTACATCTAAAACATATCATTTCTGTCAATCATCCCAATACAAATTCAAAAATACTCACGAGAATTATTATATAATCAACATAATTTTCTTATTATTACCGAATTATTTATGAAGTTGTGGAATTTTCTGTCAAATACATTCTGATGTGTGATAAATGTGTGATAAATGATGTATATACATATATGTATGAATACGATCCAATATTTTTTATAATTGGCAATATTAAAAAAAAATGATATGAATGATTTTCATCAAATCTAAATTTAATATCCTCATAAAAATTTCGCTATATTTTGTGATACTCCTGCGATCTATAATTTTCTTCTTCAATGAAAAATTAGGGATAATATATCCCTATTTACAATGATATGTATTGTAGGGGCAAACATATAATGAGGTACAAGATAATGAACAGTGAGAAAGTGATGTCCTATACGAGAAAATATCTATTTCTTATCATCATACATTCATGAATTTGAAGGTAAGAGATGTTGAATTATATCGCGAGTATAAACCGGCAATATTCAAGTGTCATATATCCTAATTCATTGAACACATGCTTACAGTTATATATATAAATACAGATAACCATATCATGATTTTGCCTAAGAATAGTCTTTACGAATCTGAATACAAAATACATGGATGCAACCAGAGAAAATATTTATATATGTATACATATAAAAATAATATCAGACAGTTCATACATATTTTCTTCACTTAATTATACATTTTACCGTTTTTTCGTACATATCATTTCATCAGGAATTTTTATATCCAGCATCGTACAGTCATTAAATATTCAATGAATGAAATTGTTGTTATACTTATCATCCTAAATGGAATAAACGAAAATTTGTGCAACATAAAACACAGGAAAATTGACGGACCTGCTAGACGTTCTTCATACCATAACTAACCTCACCTAGTTCTTCCTATTTTGCGTCTCGTGTTTTTCATATACTCTCATTTCATTCACCACATGCGCATTATTATATACTTATGGTCACAATTGAGCTCACAATTAGTATGATGACAGATATTCTATCGCTTTTTCGTCCACCTCTAAACATTTCATGAACACTACATGAATAAGAATATTCCACTAAAAAAAAATACAAAAACAAACAGAAAAAACAATTTAAGTTGTTGACGCTATCAGTATCCGATTGTTTTGGAAATTTTCCAGCATTACCATTTTTATGCAAAGTTCATCTCAAATTTCTCCTGCTTAGGCCTAGTACACACACTTTCCATAACCATAACCATAAGCGCTCGATCAATCACGAAGCTCCATTTCGCTTATGGTTATGGCTATGGAGAGTGTGTGCACTAGGCCTTATGCTTTCTATGCACATTAGTTGTTCCCGCCTTTAATTCGGACCACTCGTTAAGGTTAGGTCGCAGAACATCGTGCTCACGTCTGTTATTTAAAATGTTAATTAAACAAAAAATAAACAATCTGAAGTAAGAACAAACGTTTTTTATTCATAAACAATCATAAACAGAGGTTAAACAAAATATTAAAAATTCCGATAGGGGGGCTAACTTGAAGGCACATTTTTAATAAATTTTTTTTAAATAAATAAATGAAGAACAAACAAGTGAACAATAAAGAACAAACGACGAACTAACGATATGTTCAAAAATTGAAAAAACAAAATTCTGGGGAGCTAAATTTAGTGAGCCGCTTACGCTTATGAGTACGAAAGCCTGGTTGGCTCACCCTCAACTTGTGAGAAAGTGGCGCTACACAAGTTCATTTTTAACATGAGTATTCCGCATTTTCGCACAAGTTTACCGACGACTGATAAAATTTTAACAAATTCACAAGTTGAGAAATTAAGGATGTATATAAGGTCAATTCCGCAGTACATCTATTTATTTTTTAAGTTTCATTTTTATGTCAAAATGTCAATGCCGGATCATTTTTGTTC
>JAPYZF010000668.1:0-22084 GCA_030523045.1 Meteorus cinctellus
TCGTATTGTTCACTACACCGCTGATGACGTTAATGGATTCAATGCCCATGTTGAAAAAGAACCAGCAGTCAAAACTGTTGTCCATGCCGCACCAGTAGTATACAAAGCTGCTCCAGTTTACCAAGCTGCACCAGTCTACCACTCTGCTCCAGTTTACCAAGCAGCAGCATACTACCAATCAGCACCAGTATACAAAGATGAATCAGTTGCACACAGCTACGCCAGCGTGTCAGCTCCAGTCTATCATCACTAAAAACTGAAACCTTTCATGATGGAGCAAAATAATATGCTACTTGACTTTGTATTCGCTTTTACAAATAATAAATAGCCTAACAGCATAATCATGAGTTCAATAACAATTTATTCGCATAAAATTGCATTTCAGAATGAGAATCTACAATTAAGCGCTCAATTTAAATGACAAACCCCTTTTTCGTGTCAAAAAAGAAGCAATAAATACTAATACATTCATTTTTATCATGAAACATTATAAACGCATTTGTTCTGTTGCATGCTGAGACCACTTAAATATCGATTCATACTACAGATGACTTCAAGCTCGTCTGGTTTACGTAATACATTGCGCATACAAACACACGATCATAAGAGTGTACCAAATTGGGCACAGAATCCATTAACCAAATCCACCAGAGTATTCCCATCAAACGTTCAATGGTAGTGGGGTGTGGCCCAGGATGTATATAGGGCGCAGAATGCATCCAACTGCATTCAGTTCGGTGCTCTGTTTCAATCTTGAACACAAGTCCAATAATAACAACCACAGAATGGCTTTCAAGGTAAGACCAACTCTGCTTGAGCACATTCACTTTATTTAATGACGACTCGTGATGAATTCAGATAAAAATCTTTTCAATCAATGAACTCATTCATAGATGTTGATGAAACCTTTTGTAATATCTTCAAAATTTTTTCGTTCTTTTAGTTCATCATTTTTCCTGCTCTTTTCGCAATTGCTAATGCTGGAGCTCTTCTGACAACTCATTATGCTGCAGCACCAGTTGCACCTTTAGCTTATGCACCAGTAGCTAAAGTTGCTACTCCTATTTTAGCCAAACACGTTGAAGAACCCTATAATGCTAATCCTCAATATAGTTACGCCTATGACGTCCAAGACTCGCTCACCGGTGACAACAAGCAGCAACATGAATCTAGGAATGGTGACGTTGTTCAGGGTAGCTACAGTTTCATCGAGGCTGATGGAAGTAGAAGAATTGTTGAATACACTGCTGATTCTTTGAATGGATTCAATGCTGTCGTTCGTAGAGAACCAGCAGCTGCACCAGCGGCCGTCTATGCCAAAGCACCATTGGCTTATTCTCATCCAGCTCCAGCGATCGCTTATGCTGCTCAACCAGTCGCTCAACTTGCTACCACAGCTGAGCATTGATTGCAAATATCGGACTTGATTGAAAACTGTTTTTAAAGACACGCCTGAAAATAGTATTTACCGATTCACGAATTGTTCTTCGTATTCATTAATTGTTTCTATTATCTTTGTTCCTTTTTTTTTTGACAATGGTTGACAACTATTTCTTCTTTCAATTTCTATGTAAATAAATCGTACTGATACATTGTCTATTATTGCGTTGTTCATTATTTCCAATTATGATGTTGTGCATGAAGAATAAATTTTTTATTTCTCCTCCTGCTTTTTATTGGACGTTCGAAAATTGCTGCACATTTCTGGAATGAAATTGGGACTTTCCTGTGACCTACTTCGAATCGTTGGAGTTTCAAGCGAATAAAGGACAAAGAGGAAAAATAAAAATTAATGTGAGTAGCGAATCGGGTTCTTTGTCATGTCAGTTGTCTGGCAATGTCGTCAGTCGAGTAATTTATATACAACTCAGAAAAATATCTCAACTCGTTGATATATATCCGAAGTAATGGAAAAAAATTTAAGTGCTTGACAATTTTCATAATTGCGATCTTGAACTTCGGAATTTAATGGAGTTTGAATGTTATAATACGACGTAATGTATTGGGAATGGGGTAATTTCAATTTACCATTTTGATTATTAAGGAGATGTCACACCTACAACAATTCACAGATGACATTTTATAAAAAGAAAGTGTCAAGAAAAAAATTAATGGAATGGTTTATGATATAATATATAAATGATATTTAATGAATAAGATCGCCCCGACCTTTCCTCGACAATTTGAAATTACCAATTCAGTGAGAGCTATATAAATACGTAAGTTAAAATTGGAATGAAAGAAAAAAACGTACATGATATATATCTGTATTCTCCACATGTAGACCCGTTTGATTTATTATATAAATAGAAATAAATTTAAACTATAATATATTCCAAGAAATTTTGAGTGGGAGTAGAATCGATTTTTATTTTCACTTTCATTGGAAAGAAAAAGGGATCAAAATTGCCCAATCAACAAAATTGGAACATACATCGGCAACCTTTTCATGTCTACAAAACTTTTTACAATATATTTTTGCTCATGTTTTATTTGAAAAGTTTTTTATTATCTACGCCAACCCCATCAATTTCATTTCACTACCGAATAATAAATCACAAAAATAAAATGTTGACCAGAAAATAAAATTAGTTTGATCTAGATGATTTTATAATAGCAAAGAAAAAAAAACTTTGGGTTAATGTCCCCATTTAAAAGAAGTCGTCTGCCGGAAGATGAGGCAGAGTTGTGTATAACTCGAGAATATATTGCTGACCTCGGAAACACACTGAGCGCGCGTCCGTGATATGTTACGCAAGTTTGCGTCTTTTGCTCTCTAGATCGTGTATCGAGATGCAGACGAGTGTGTATCTCGTTGCCCTGAGGCGCGACGACCCACTTTTGTACGCCACGGCCAAGGTTACTACTCATCTTCGACATTACATTCTCATGTGGATGAATCATCTCCAGACATGGAAAGAGGAAGAGTCGAGACTTTATCCGCCAAGGGATAAATGATAAAATTTATATTGAATTGAGTAATTAATTATTTGATTATTAATTGATATATATTTGCAACATTCTCTTTTTTCTTTCAGGTTCTTCATAATATAGAGAGTGTAAATATTACTCTCTTCGTATTTTTGCTATGATGCAAAGTGTAGGATTTTTAGATCAATGTGACACCTGTCAAAAATTCTTCAACCAGGATGTGAAAGTACTTGGCGCACGCTGTCATGAATATCGATCGTGTACATTTACTCTACGTCCCAAAAAACTACTGAGTCATTTATATATTCACACACAAGATCGTAGGTTGAAATGTTGTAAAAGAATAAAAAAAAATTGGATCTTTCATACTGGATTGATCGAATATTAAAAAGTTTTCTTTTCACTCTCTTTGTATAATTTAAATTATTCAAAATATTTTAGTATATACATTTGAAATATCAAGAATTAACTATATTTGTGAAGGCACAAATTACGAATACATATCAGTATCACATTAATTCACGCATACATTATAGCCATTATTTTTTTTATAACAATATTAATTACTATTCAATAACCATTGGAGTAAACAGGATGATTTATATTCAAGGTGTTTACTGTACCCCAACGAGTCGCGACGGAAGTGTTACATTTATACACCGATGACCCAAAATCTCCTTACGCAATGTGGAGAAAGCATAGAATATACTTTGAGAAATTATTGACCATACCATTTATAGCAGGTGATGATAGATAAAAATCAACAAGCACAAAACTTCTTACACTTAATCAAAACACTTCAAATGGTGTCGCTATCAAAATTTAAACTTCATTTTTTCTGTCTTGAATTAGGTGTAAAAAAATTCCAATAAGTTTCCTCTACTCTTCGCCTAATATTTACACCATTTATGGTTGAAATGGATAGTTCATAAGATTAGAATCATTCAAACATATATAGAAAACAAAAGCGAAAGTATTTTTGCTATGTGATCGCCGATAAAATTGGAGCGAACAAAACTTTTCCCGTTCCCAAGTTGTCATACTAACCAATCACGTACACATCAATCCCATCAACTGTTTACAATTCACATTGAGTTTTTTGCACACACTCTCTCATCATCTTCACCCTCATTGAACTCGTTATTGCTTCCTATAAATACTTTCGTACCGAATCATTTAGACAACAGTTGCGCTTTCATTCCTGCTTTGTTAACATATCATTTCATTTCTTCCATCACATTTGATTGACGATGGCTACTTTCAAGGTGAGCACAACATATCATGTGCATTACTGCAATTGGATTTTATTGCCTGTGATCATATCTGTGACATTGATAAAAGTGAACTTTATTTTGTGTTGATGTGTGGCTGGGAAACTTTCATTCCATTCATTCATCAATTCATGAATGCATTGAATGTTGATGGAGAGATAAAAAGTTCTGCCAATACTCATTCAAATATTGTTTTTAGGTTCTTGTTCTGGCATCCATCATGGCAGTATCATCGGCGGATTTATTTCCTGCCCCCATTGCAGTTGCTCCAGCTGTACCTGCTGTACCAGTTGTAAGGGCATCAACAGATTACGATCCACATCCTCAATACAGTTATGCCTATGATGTTCAAGACAGCTTGACTGGTGATGCTAAATCCCAGCATGAAACACGAAATGGCGATGTTGTTACTGGTAGTTATAGTCTAATCGAAGCTGATGGAACAAGACGAATTGTCGAATATACCGCTGATCCTATCAATGGATTCAATGCTGTTGTCCATCGTGAACCAGCGGTTGTACGAGCTGTACCAGCACCAGTTCCTGCTGTAGCAGCTCCAGTACCTGCTGTTCCAGCTCCAGTTTTTTCACCAGGTCCTGCACTATTCCCAGCGTTTGCTAAATCTGCGCCAGTTTTCACATCGCCATATGGCCATCGATTTAAATTCTGAAATTTGATGAAATGATAAATTTAGTAGACCAATATTAATCCTAGTCATGATAGTTTTTGTATATATAAAAATGAGGGGTTAATTATTTTATTTGTTTTCATCGAAATAAAAAACATGAAAAATCACTCAGTGTAAAATAATTATTTATTCATTCAAGTGAGAAGATTTATGAGAAAGTTTCAAATCATCACCAATTCATGATCACAATATTCCCTATGAGTTCTATTCGCAGGGAACGAAAAATTTTCTTCATCAATAAATTTGATAATTATTTGATGAACATCCGAATCTCAATGCATGTGATGATGTAATTTTACACTTCTCATACCAATCGTTTTCGTGATTATTCTGTCTTTCCCCAAATCACAGTAGCGAAGACGATGATTGATGATACTGATGAATATTGACTATTCTTATAATCGTCACAATATTTAATACTCTTTGCGGATAATGCTACACATTGGAAATCAAAAGGCGCAGAATAAATGAAATGGTAATTTATATTGTTCAAGGCAAATGCGAAAGTGCGCCAAGTCTTACCACACATTACATATTATACATCTAGACATACGATTGTCACACGTGCCAAGCATTTTCGCGTGGTTTTCAGAAACTTAAGCAACATACAACCGATCGTATAGTTGCGTGCTGAATTACTATGTGTTACCATGTTAAATGGGCCATTGACATTGAATTATCCATGACTAATTGAAATATGTCTGCTTTAAAAAACTTTTTATTTGTCTCACTGTGAGATATATTGGATTACATCATGAATCTTTTTTTTCTACCAACAACGTAAATTATAATTCACAATCTTTTAATGAATGACTGTCAGAATGATCCATTAGAAGGAGTCCATTAGTTCTTGTTGAAGGAATGAATGAAATATCAAAAGAAAAAAAAATTGACACAAGTAGAATCCATCTTCAACTTTGGATTCGTGCGTGTCCTTGTACAATTATAATTAAAATTGAACATTGGAATTAAATCATCACCATCCATGTTCATATATAAATAAAATGTAAATAATAAATCATTACAATATTTAAAGACTGTTCAATTTTTCTTCAAATTCTCCATCAAACATCGTCTTCCAGCATTTCTGACTTTCATCAATCAATTTTTTGGGGACGTACCTTCACATTTGCTTTGAATGTTGAAAGATGATAGCATGACAATGTTATAATTATATTTATGGTGTCAATTGAGAGTGGTGAAGGTTCATCATATATCCAATGCACATATGGAGAATAGGAATAAAGTATTCTTGCACTTTCATTACACACCACTGACGAATACATAATTGTTTTCGATGAACGACCTGTTATATACTGTGATCCAAAACCATTACATAATTTTAATTCAATTGAGCAATGTGTATTTACAATATACACAATTTTTATTTCGTTGGTCACGTATTTGCAAATTTATTCACACAACTTTCAGTTTCAATCTTTCAATTATTGATTCATAATTTTATTTTACATTATGAAAAGTCGTATCGATTTGTAATCATACAAATAAAAATTATCCTTTTCGCATAATTAAATCAATGAAACTCTTTGCTATCAGCTTCCTTGAAAAACGAATTACTGAAATTCAATGAATATTAAATAATCAACGATAAACGTAATGATTGGTTACCAAGTCGCGTATTGATGAGACCGCAAATGTGTTCACGAAAACTTATGGCGACAATTGTTTGCGAATAGGTGTCTCGTTCATTCCACACGTCGATATGAAGAAACATATATTGAGCGTTGAGTAAACAGCACATATAGTTATGAAGAGAGGTCACACACAAACCCACCAAACCAAACACACAATACCTCTTACGGTGGGGAGATGGCAAGCATTTGTCTCAACTGCATGAAATTGTTACTGTTGTTGGTAATATTGTCATCGTGTGTGAGTGCCACATCCCATTGTATATAAGCACGATCAATTTCACCCTAAGCCATCAGTCTTCTGGTGATCTACCCACAAAGAAAACATGGCTTGCAAGGTAATCACTCTTTTGAACCCATCGTTAAAAATTTTGTCTATTGTCCAACAATAACAATGAAACACATATTTGAATTATTCCAGTTCATCATTACCCTCGCAGTTGCCTCTATGGCCAGAGCTGCGATAGTCTCCGTTGCTCCAGCAGTACCAGTGGTTCCAGCCAAAATTGAAGAATATGATGCAGCACCACAATACAGCTTTGCTTATGATGTTCAAGATGCATTGACTGGTGACTCCAAAGCGCAATATGAAACCAGAAATGGTGACATTGTTCAAGGCAGTTACAGCTTCATTGAAGCTGATGGAACTCGACGAATTGTTGACTACACAGCTGATCCTATCAACGGGTTCAATGCAGTTGTCAGCCGTGAACCAGCGGTAGCTGCAATAGCGGCACCAGTTGCACCAGTTGCGCCAGTTGGTATTGCTCCAGTCGCTCCAATTGCTCCAGCGAATGGACCAGCGCCAGCTATTCCAGTCAGTGGTCCAGATTCTGATGTTGAAGTTCTTGATGCGAGGTCTGGACCTATCCGTGAAGCTACTGCGAGAAGATTGAATGGACATTTTGGTGATAGATCAGAGCAATTGAATCGTCAAGCCCCAGCTGCAGCTGAAAGAAGAGAAAATTCACGTGGTGTACCTATTAGAGCTGTTGCCAGTCGTCTTTCTGCTGCACCAGCTGCACCAGCACCGCAACCAATTGCATCTGATAATGTAGCTTCATCTCGCTACGTTGCTCCTGTTGCTCCTGCAAGTGCTCCTATTCCTGCACCAGTTGCTGCACCTGTAAACTTGGCTTATTCTCCATACGCTGCGTACACTGCTGCTTATTCATCACCATTAGCATTTAGCGCTCCTGTTTCGGGACTTACTTACACCTCTGTCAATTTCTAAACCATCTACTTCATAAATTTGTATATATACATATATGTTGTCAATTCACAATAGGTTGACAATATTATCAATAAAATAATCATTTGTAAGCCATTTTAAATCATATGATGAACTCGTTTTCTTTTCCAATTTTGCTGTTGTGATATTCCTACTCAATTGATGGAACGTCATAACTATGATTCAATTCATGTGACTCTGTTTTCCATTTACGTTTGATGATTCAATTTCTTAGGTTGTAAACTGGTTGGATTAGGAACAGGAAAAAAAATATAAGGCAAGAATTGGTTGTATTATTTTGATCAGGTGCATTGGATAAATCAATTAAACGCAGCGTGAATTGTAGTGAGGAAACTGTAAGAACCAACAACCACCCACTTGCTCACGTAACACTTCTCCAAACTGCTCAACCTGACTGGATTGCATAAGTTAATCCAAACGCGTTGGCTATATGACTCGTTGCACGGATTGAATTCAGATTAACCATCCGTTGATTTCTACATCGTGTGTAATTCCATGTCATTCCCTGGCGGTCTCATTATCATATGTCACTCATGGATGAATGCTCAATATTTTGCCACAGAGCAACTCCCGTCATGTATTTTGTGCAGGTTTGTTGCGTTATTTATGATAATTAATATGAGAACATTTTTGGGATCTGATAAAAACTATGTTAAGTAAAATCACAAATTAATGTCTCTATAAATTAAGATCAAACATGTAATTCAACCAGGATTAAATTTATATAAACTGGGGCGGACATTTATATATCAATTTCAGAATAATTATTGATGGGAATATTTTTGAGGAGGTCATTTTATCACAGTAGAAGGGTAAACAATTCGTTCACAAAAGTTGTTAATGAAACGTTTTTGTTGAACTACATAAATAGGATAAATGTGATTGGTTTCTCTTGTTACCAGATGAAATTGAAACAAACAGAAAAGGTCTTACGAAATGGGAACCATTCCTAATTTCAATCGAGGGATTTCTCATCTTTTCTTTTGGAGCAATATGAACAGAGTAAAATCCAAAGATCAAAATTTCTCTTGATTTGTGGATTGATTGTTTATTTGTCAGAAATTATTGCGTTATGAATATTCAATCCATATGAGTAATTTTTGATGAAAATTTCACATGACATGGTAATGTTACAAATTGATGTCCATGATAATACATTACGAAAAAAATACCCTCAACGTTCAACGAAAGCAACATGAATTTTACAGTTCACATACTGGTGATGTTAGCACATATATTAATCTCCACATTGTTCATGAAAATAACTAATGAAAACATTTTCAGCAAGTCGGACCATTTCCGATTTACCAACATCTTTGTTTTAATTGTAGAATATTCTCGACAACATCTCGAGTTATGCTAAAAAAGATCAGATGAATAATTGATGATTCAATAATTTTTTCCTCTTATCTCTCTATCGAACAAACTTGTGAACAAATAGTTTCGATTAGAAAACAACAATTATTGTCGATTAGAATTTATTCATATAACAAGAAAACATTTCTCTTGGCAGGAATGTGCAATAAAAATATATACAATTGCGAATAACACACGACACATGTATAAAAAATGAGACAAAAACAGAATAATAAATTGGATTTTCCATCAATTTAAAAAACAGTGGTTGGTGCAACGGCATAGTTGAGCGGAGCATTGTAGTATGGTGAAGACAATCTAGTGGCAACAGCTCGTGGAATAGAGTAAGCAACAGGCGCAGCGAACGCTGGTGCAGCAACTCCAACAGGGGCAGCGATATTCCTGGCAAAGTATGGATAACTCGCAACGGGAGCAACTGGTGCAACTGGTGCCAATGGTGCAACTGGAGCAGCGGGAAGAACTGTCCTTGCAGCGACTGGTGCAGCAACAATTGGTGCAGCAGCAGCAACAGGAGCAACAGCAGTTTTGGCAACAACTGGTGCAACAGCAACTGCTGGTTCACGATTCACAACTGCATTGAATCCATTAATTGGATCAGCAGTGTAGTCGACAATTCTTCGGGTTCCATCAGCTTCAATAAGACTGTAACTACCTTGGACAATGTCGCCGTTCCTGGTCTCATATTGAGCTTTAGAATCACCCGTCACAGCGTCTTGAACATCATAAGCATAACTGTATTGCGGTGCAGCATCAAAATCCTCAATCTTCGCAAGCACTGGGCCAGCTGGAGCAACTGGTACTACCGCTGCATCCACCAAACTGACAGCTACCGCAATGGTAATAGCGAGGACAATCTGTTTCAGAATAAAGAGCAATTGTCAATGACATGTTGGAATTGTTTCTATAAATAATACAATAGAGTCACCACATGTTTGCAACGCACCTTGAATGCCATTGTTTGATTTTTTTCTGTTGTACTACCGATCGTTGTAGATTGGAAGAAGACACTGATGGCACTCACTGGCCACGCATGGACTTTTATTCTCGAAAGATGTCACAATGGTTTGTTCATCGCCCTTCCCCCACCGATTAAAATTTACGTAGTAGACAACTGCGCAGACAACTGACGTCTCGTACGATTACAAGGGTAGTTGGCTAAGGCCACTCGCAAAATACCAAGACTATTATGAAGGTCATTTCTACTTTCTTCACTAGTCATTGAATTCATTTGTGTCTATAATGACATTCGTGAATCAAATGATTAACCAGACATCAATAGACACATACAGATCAATAATATTTTCACAAAATGGAAATAATCAAGCTGACAACATCAATCCAAGTCTAGTTGGATTTTCCCACTCTATCCCATTCAATTCTATTATTTTCCAAATATAATAAAGAAAGCAATGGGAATACTCCAACTTTCCTATCACCTCAAAACAATCGCTCTCGTTTGAATTTCGGGACATTGGTATGCGGCCGCGATACAAGTTATACAACTCTCGAAATACTAATTGAATTGCTTCACGATTCTCACAAATGGATGATACGCGCAATAAGCTATAACTTCATTATTTGGAGTGGGGTCATCGAATATAAGGTTGAAACAGAACATTGAAATGACATCAGTCGTCTGATGCTCTTGGTCTACATTCATCCTAACAAAATGTCTTTCAAAGTACAAACAAAATTATATTACTTAGTTCATATCACACACGTTGATTTCACATCATGATCGAATTGATATTATCATTCATTAACTCTTTTCTTTTATAGATCATCATGGGCTTAGCAGTGTTTGCTGTTTCCAATGCAGCAGTGCTTCCAGTATCAGGTCCAGTCCTTGCTAGATTGGACGAGTACGATCCTCATCCACAATACACTTTTGCTTATGACGTTCAAGATGCTCTGACTGGCGATTCAAAAGCTCAATATGAAACAAGAAACGGTGACATTGTCCAGGGCAGTTACAGTCTTATTGAACCTGATGGCACTCGGAGAATTGTTGACTACACCGCTGATTCAGTCAATGGATTTAATGCAGTTGTCAATCGTGAACCTGCAGTTGCTGTTGCTCCAGTTGCCAGTGCGCCAATCGTAGTTGCTCCAGTTGCAAGAAAATACTTCACCTCACCTATCCAAGCAGCGAGAGCTCCTGTTGCATCACCAGTTATTGCTAAGTTCTCTACACCAGTAGATGCAGCACCAATTGCTAGGATAGCTTCTCCACTTACCTACGCCGCAGCTGGTTATACTCGTTACTAATTAACAATTCGTAAATTTTATAAATCAATTATCATTAACTACTACCTCAATTCACTGAATATGTAAATACAATTAATTGCAAACAATCATGTGAGTGAAATTATTTCGTCTGAATATTCTTATTTTTCAAAATTCGTATTAATTATATTCATTTGTATATTTATTTGTGACCATTTTATATGAACATTCTCATCATGATATTGCGCAACTTATAAACGATTTACACGACGTATATGTTTACGAAAGAACAATGAGCAGGTCATCGCGTAACCGATCCGACCTTCGGGCACGGGCGTTGCATTTTAATGAATCCCACAAGCCAACATTCGGTACAACCTTTATACGTGTATGTATCGATGTACATGTTCATACACATTCATCGTATGCATTTACCTGTGGCCCATTTCAAATTATCGTGAAATTTATTTATATATCAAATACCTTTTCAATGACAAATGGATCTCCATTGCATCAACTGTAATTCACGCCTTTTTCATTCTTCTCATTAATATTCAAAATGCATTCGGGAAATACCGGGAAAACTCTCGCTATTATTTGCCAACTATTTTTTTCTTCAAAATAGAATGCCAACACGGAATTTCCAAGAAAAAAAATTTCGCAATGATTTCTATTCTATTCTTAATATTAATCTTTCAAATTTGCTACTAATGCTGATACCGTCTGACTTGTTTCGGTCTAAAACTACTGTCATAATACTCTTGACATTGTCATAACAAATGATACATCTCAATCGCTCAACTTGATTGCAGCTGCCTATCATCACATCTCCGCAATTTCATTTCATTTCTCATATCGAAATGTATGAAACACGTATGTACATAGGTATACATAAACCAACACAATAAACTTGACGTGCATACACGCCTGAGGGGCCTCCGCGTGACTTGGAGTGTTCTCCATAATGTCGACACGAAGAAAGCAAGAGGGGCAAGGGGCTCATGCACGAAGACACACACTCACAAACATCTCCATACACACGTACGAAGCATGGTCAAGACTAAAACGTGGAATCGAGTTTTGGGTTGCGGTTGTGTGTCTGGGCCCGGGCGCGGTTGGCACTTTGTTGCGAAATAACGAACGACTTCTCGACATTCGGGGCAGTATATAAACTCTAAGTCGAGCTCCAGGCAGCATCAGTCAACTACCAGACTCAGCAGCAATGGCCTTCAAAGTGAGTATTCATTCGCTGATATATCCAAATAGAAACGAATAATTATTTCCTAGTAATATTGTCTAGACCAAGATAAAACTTCATAACTTGTTACAAAAATAACTATCAATTTTTTTTCATCAACAGCTCATCGTCCTCGCCGCATTCGTAGCAGTTGCAAGTGCAGGATATATCCCTGCAGCTTATCATGCAGCTCCAGCAGCCTATGCTTATCATGCTGGACCAGCTCCAGTAGCCTATGCACCAGCTGCACAATTAGTTGCACACAAAACAATCAACCCTGAAGATGACCCACATCCTCAGTACAGCTACTCCTATGATGTTCAGGATGCATCAACTGGCGATTTCAAGAACCAACATGAAACTCGTGATGGTGATGTTGTACATGGAAGCTATTCTCTCATAGAAGCTGACGGATCTCGAAGAACTGTTGATTACACAGCTGATTCTATCAATGGATTCAATGCAGTTGTACACAAAGAACCTGCTCAAGTTGCTGTAAAAGCTGTCCATGCCGCTCCTGTTGTACACGCTGCACCTTTAGTACACTCTGCTCCAGTAGTTCACTCTGCTCCAGTTGTCCACTCTGCTCAATTGGTTCACTCTGCACCTGCATACACTTATTATCATCATTAAATGATCGAAATTTTTCACTGTATATGTCCATGCTCATGTAAACTATAAACATTTCTGATAATAAATTTGACTAAGGAACTTTTAAATATGATGACTCAATATTATCCTACTATCGATCTGAATCTTCATTTCTTAAAATCTGAAATGGAATCATGAAATTAAACATTTATTTGCTCAATGTTTTTTTTGCGAATGAAAAGTATCGGATAGAATCTTGATAAGAGGAAATGAACCTTGAATATTTTTATATATAATGAGAATATAAATATGTGTAAATACAAAAGGGGGTAATTATTTACACACATTATATTGTTTTTTAGTGAGTGTGAGAATAATTAATTGGTCTGGAGCAAACTCATGGTTGTAGATAATTAACTTGGGGAATATAAATTGCAACATATCTTTGGTGATGCCAAGGCAGTATATCCTTTTGAGGATAACAAGTAAGGAGATCTGACTTATCGCGACTGTGAATTGTATGCAGCATTCCAACAGAGATGTGGGCAATCGAAAAAGGCAATGGAATCTGCGATATTGCTATTGTTTCTTGCTTTATTTTTACACTGTGACAGATCCATTTATCGTTAAAGACAATGGTGGTTTGGAACAATAATTTAAGGAAAAGATTACAGTGGAATGAGATAAGGTTTGTAGAAATTATCGTTCAACTACGATCAAAAATAGAAAATCTAAATCTTCTCACTTTAGCACTCGATTTTTCACAATGTTTTTCAGGTTTAGTATCATCCACAACTGAATCTGCGTCTACTGACATCGAGGTAGAAAGAAAGTTCGTGACTGGATAGTGATTTGTTGCATTAAGCAGAGATTTATTTGCCGAAGTTGATGGACTAACGTCTGCAAAATATTCATCATTGGATGAAGCAATAGAATCCGCATCATCTATGTTACGTAGAGCTTCAGCAGATAACAATTCATTATCACAGAGAATATTTATATTGAACGGATAAATTCCAGTCAGTTTGAAGCCATTGATTGCATTTGCTACAGTAGCAGCTAAACCATACGCTTCACCCAAGAACTCAGCTACGTGCTTCTGTGTGACACCTTTACCAGGGTGATTTTCTAACCATTTTCCCATGATTTGATCATAATACACAGCCATGGGTGTGAAAAATGAAACTTTTAAAGGTTGTAATCGTTGAGTTGTTTGTCCAGGTAATTGTAGCATTATTATTCCGTGTTCTTTTGCCAGAGATATTGCTGCAAGATTTTTGCTGTGAGTTGTATGTCCATCTAGCAGCAACAAAATTTTTCTATCCTGATTAGGACAACTGTATTTGATAAAATGGTTCAACCAAGTCCCAAATAAATCTGAATTGATATATCCAGTGTCAGACACTGTCGTAATACTGCAGGGTGGAGCCCCATTGCTCAATTCAGATGAAAATCGTTTCCGTTTAAAAATAATCATAGGTGGTACATATTGTCCAGCAGCACTAACACAGCAAACCATACTAGTATATATCTCAGGTTCACCACCATTGACTGAATTTAGGTATTGTCTACCTTTTTTCGCAGCGAGTCTTTGAGTTTTTTTCTGAAATGTTGAAAATTCTGATTGATCAACATTAAATATTCGTGATGGATCAAGATCATTTTCATCACATATTGTTTTCAATGATTCGAAAAATTCTATAACACATTCTCTGTTGAATCCTTTTGGTTTTATTGTAGTCGTTGACTCTGGTTGACGCAACGATAGATGAGTATTCCTCTTTATGAAACCATAATACCAGGCTTTGCCTGCCATCTTTGCTGCTTTATTAAAATTATGTGGCAGTTTATATTTTTCAGCAATATCAAATGCCAATCGTCGTACATCATTCACGGTCAAACCAAAAAACCGATCAGACAATAACATTACATGTCTGATCAATAATTCCTCGATTTTAGCAGAGAATACAGGATTTCTACCGAAACATTTAGTGCCAGCTTTTTTATCTTCATTGCCTTTCTCGATATGTCTCGTTAATGTTGACTTTGGGATTTTGAATACTCGACTACACTCGTTGAGTCCCATTGTGCCTTTACTGAACGTTTCAATTGCTTTCCGCAAATCAATTTCAGTCCATTTACCATAATGACCCCTCTTGGCCATCTGGAAGATCAGAAGAAAAAATTTATTTCCTTTTACTTGAATGAAAACAATTTAAATTATCCAATAATAATATCAAAACAATTACAATAAACTCAGAGAAAATTCTCTAACTTTACATTTAGAATAATCCAAAGGATACATTCACATTCTGTCGCAATTAATAATTTTTATTTTCTTTCATGAGCCCAATTTATCAAACTACCAAACCAGTTCAATCTACCAAACCCCACCAAATTAATACTGACCTCAATTTTATGATAATTTTTGCTGTATCAAGAACTTAACAAATACGTCCAACATCCCATGTGTTCTCCCCCAAGATAATAAATAATCTCGAACAAATGTTAAAGTGAATTGATGATATCGATAAAAGTATTAAAAAATTATATCCTGATTCACTCCAAACTCTCCTGTTATTTCGATGTAACTTTAGGTGTATTGATCGTAGCGGCGTCAACTTTCACCCGTGTATTCATTAGTAGGATACCTTTGGATGTATAATCACCAACTGTGGGGAGAATTATCCTGTGAATAGGAAAGGTCTAGATGGTCCAATTCATAGAGCGGTCCAATTTACCCTACTTTACCATACGTACACCCGCGCACATTCATACATTCATATACAATGTATACATAAGTGTTCAATGAATTCAGCAGGACTTTACGCGATTGGACTCTCAAATACTTCTTTCACATTAGCTTATTTGAAATTTCTTGAACAGACTTTGAATTGAAAAAGACAAAAGTGTGGCGCTATGAAACGTGCAAAAAAATGTGAAATTCGAAAGTATTATCACTCGCGTCTTCTCAATTCTTGCGAATTCTGAGTAACTTTTCTTTAGTTATAAAATAAAGAAATTTCGTATAGAATGAACGATTTGAAAGGAAAAAAATATCTATTTGAATATATAACTGAGCCAATTTTAATAATAGCAAAGGAAGAGAACAGGAATTTTGGAGAATATGAAATAAATGAAATAAATCGTTGAATAATTCCACATTATCAAACACGTTGGATTAAAATATTCCAAGTCGTGTTTGCGAATCATTTGAATATTCGTAAGAGTTAGTAAACGACTTATCAATGCACATGGCATAATAGACATAGACGTGCGTCTCCAAGAATGTAATTTCTATTGTAGCATAGCCAATGGAATAATAGATATTTACGAATAGAGACAGAAATACGTATCTGTTTCTCTCTTCACTCTCATATATATATATATATATACATATATCCATTTGTTGCGACCCAGATTGATCGCATGCCTCTCGACATTGGAACGAAAGCGAAATCGTCGACCTTCATATTGCGTGGGATACAAATTACCACTTATAAATCGCTACTGAAAATACGACCAATAATTCTTCTATATCCACATGACATCAGGACCATTTCGCCCATTCAACAACACTTCCTTTTACAATCTATCGCGATCAACCTTGACTATATAATCCCTCCATCAATATAATCTTAAAAAACCTATCGATCATCAACTTCGATGAATCCAAATTCAATAGGAGAAAAAAGGGAAATAAACAAATATGAATATAACCTCAAATGATATTGATAAAATCTTACTTTAATTACTGACAATGACAACTAAAAAAGGAACAGTGATACAGAAAACATAGCAGGAATTAATGAGAAAGACAAAGATTTCAAGGAGAAGTGATGATAAAAATACTTATTCTCATGATATTTCATGGTACATTTTACTTTACATATTTTTTTCTGCTGATGCTTAATGCGAATATGTGAAGAGTGGTGTTGTATAAGTAACATGAGCGATATAAGGATGTGGTGCATATTTAGCAATGACTGATGCACCGGCAATTGGTGTTGCGAGTTTAGCTAATGGTGCAGCATAAGATGTTGCGTATGCGGGTGCAGCAAGAGCATGTGCACTTGTATATGTAGCAGCGACTGGAGTAGCCAATTTAGCAACAGTCTGTGGTGCTCCGTAAGCAATGGATGGTGGTGCACCATAGGTTGCAGCAACAGTGTGTGGTGCTCCATAAGAAACGGTTGGTGGTGCACCGTAGGTTGCAGCAATTGGTGCATAAGCTGGAGCATAAGCTGGAGCATATGAGGGTGTTGCGATAGCTGCTGGTGCGCCATAAGTAGCAACTGGTGTCGCCAACTTCGCAAGAGTTTGAGTTGGTGCACCATAAGTCAATGCAGGTGTTGCAAGTTTAGCAACGGCTGCAACTGGCGCAGCTAATGCTACTTTTGTTGCAGGTTCTTTGTGGACGACTGCATTGAAACCATTGTGAGGATCAGCAGTGTAGTCGACGATTCTACGAGTTCCATCAGCTTCAAGAAGTGAATAGCTGCCTTGGACAATGTCACCATCACGACTTTCGTGTTGGCTCTTGAAATCTCCAGTTGTAGCATCTTGGACGTCATAGGCATAGCTGTATTGAGGATGGTGATCGTAATCGGCATCAACTGATTTGGCTAAGACTGGTGTTGCTACTTTAGCTACAACTGGTGCAGCTGCATAGGCCAGATGAGCTGGTGCATGATAAAGTTGTGGTGCCAAGAAACCAGCGTTGGTTACTGCTACCAAAGCGCAGAAGGTGATGAACTAGTTGAAATAAAAGGTAACAAAATTTCTATTATAAAAGTTTTAAAAAAATTCTATATTTAATGAATTTATTATTTTACATAGGCGATTGATACTGCTAAAAAAATTGTGTTTATACCTTGAATGCCATGATTGTGCGTTGTAGCGAAGTCTGATACTGACTCCATCATGGATCCTCGAGTATTTATATACCAAATGCATCGTGATCATATCCACAACTCGTCGCATCAGATCGAATACGCTGAAAAGAGGTGACAAAGTTGGTGGTGGTGGTGGTGATTGTGGCCGAAGTCAGGGCGTGACGTAATAAAAAAATGGATACTTATAATATAGCTGGTTGTCTGAAATTTTTACCACCTCAACGAACGTACCAATATTATGCATACACATGAACGTATATTTATATTCATGTGTGAATATCTTGCATGTAATACCGCAAAAGAAGGCATACGGGGTCGTGATCAGGTTGGGCCAATACCCAACAAGAGGCGAGAGAGATGCTGTTGCACTTTCACCGAATAAAAGCGGGGCTAACTTGAAGCTGGACAACCGCGCCCAATGTCATGATGATGGATGCGTAATCACAGCGTGGTTGCATTCAAATATGCACTGTGTATGTATTTATACATTTTTTTCTTTTATTTTTGAACCAGCCCGAGGAAAAAAGGCAAGGACTCAATATATTATGTATAAAGATATTCATTTAGTTCATTCGTATGAATTAAAATGGCAAAATTGAAGCGATTACTGGATGAATAATTATGCCATGGGCATTGCAATTATTAATTATGATGTTTCAGATTCAATTTCAATCACTTGGGTAACCTAATGAAGTATTCATAAAAGCTCTGATGTAACCTTGTCACGTCAGTTGTCATCGCTAATTGAATCTGCATGATGTTTCGTGTGTGTTTATATTCTTTTCTTAATAGAAATACCAATTTACTCACAAATGATGGGAATGAAGCATCAATGTTATCTTTTTTTCTTTGATACCTGGATCTTGATGGCAGATGTCAGTCAATAGAGTAACGAGGATTGAGTAATCTTTCGGATAAATGATCATCAATGAGAAATGTTGACCTAATGAAGTATTGACAATTGAACAGTAGGTTTAAATTGATACACTTTTCGAAATAGATTCGTTCCTTTCAATTCTTACGTCAGTTACAATTCTAAAATACATTTTCTGTTTCAAGTGTCTCAATCATTGACCATGGTTTGCATGGCATCTTCGATTGCACATGAATCATTCTGATTTGCAGAAGACTATGAGAATTTCTAAATGTCAGATTGAGTAAAGAGGAAAAAAAAGATTATGGTTAGCACCCTTGATCTGTTCATTCATGGTGTGAATAAGAGAAGACAAAGATGAAACTCGGAGAGAAATGAATGGAGGGGCAACGATAATGACAATGATAAAGACAACTGACCTCTAGTGTCTGCCCTTTCTTTCGATCCAACCAAAGAATTATTCTCGTTCTCGCACTCTGACAACTTTATTCTCATGTAATAATTTGTTTTACTTCAAAAGATACGGCATCTGAGAGAATAATTATTTTTCTTAAGCATTCTCACATTACACTCATTATACGTCAAGCTTTGAAAAATACATTCATGAAACAAAAAAAAGGAAAAATAATTGGTTGAAATATTTAATCAAAGTTTCATAATCGCTAGCACGTATTCATTGAATACTTGAATTATGCACTTGGTGTATTCGTGAAAGAAATTCAATTTCGCTTTTTTCTGATACGTCACTCAACAATTATCGTGATGTCATCACAATGATAAGTCATCTAATCAGTTCGATGCATTCCACAATAGCGAAATGGGAGCAATTCGATCGATACGCTTAGTCTGATTAAATCGCAACGTTTCCACTTAGAATTTTCAATGAGTAGCGCAAAGAACTATCATTTATAATTAATTGTCTGAACTTTGTCGTCATTGGAGTAATTGTAAATAGCTTGAACATATGAGGCCACAGTTTATGTTGATCAAATCAAAGAAATAGTCAAATTATTTATGGAAAATATCCAAAATCACATTCTGAAATGATAGAATATGGTCGACCCCCCAGTAAATTTTTTTTCTCAAGTGTAAATATTTATTTGAGAAATATTTAGTCAGGGGCCGGACTTTCGGTTCATTCTTTCACGAATGTCCAGACTCCTTCGAACGAAATGTTTAAAGAACCCAAGATAATAAGCCCCATTACATTATTTCAACGTCCCACCTATTTTCTCTTTCACTGAAACAAATGGAGATAAACGACATAAAAGGTCGCAGAAGTAGGTCGTGTACACTTTGGCCTGTCATTGAACGTTACCAAGAATCAACCCTCGATCTTGTCGCTGTCGATCATGAACCCATGAACAACATTGCGCTCATTTAAAATGCCACACATCCAATTACATGCAACTATCACAAGCAATCAATCGGACGTACCAGAGAATGAACGTTGCAATAAGAAAGCCAAATGTATTTGTAAAAACCGAGAAGGTATTCGTTAAAACGTTCCGAAAAATTCTGAAGTGAAGTATAACTCAATGTCATGTGACATAACGCTCTCCTGTAACACCTGCATTTTTGTGGTACTGCAGTAAAACTAAATAGAGTACATAAAACCACCGGAAAATATTTCCCAACAAGGGCAATCTCCAATTTACTTTAATTAAAACACATTAAACGATTATTTATTCATATTTGTAATTTTATTTCATGTTATTTTCTTTATTAACATGAAAAACATGCTTAATGAAGGAAAGTTATTATCAAGAATATTTTGAATTCATGTATGGGATTTGTTTTATGGTCTCATATAATTTCTATGGCAATGTCTTGTGGCCAATGGTCAAGTTTTCATATCCCATTTATCATTATGAGATCGTAAATTTCGACATTTATCGTTCGAGTTTACAAGCATGAGATGATCCATCTCATGGTACACTCACCATGATGACAAACAGTTGCTTAGATTTTTGTTCAATATTTTTATTGATCTAATAATTATAAAACAAATATTCGTTCAAACATGACACTGGCAATTGGAGTGATTCGTATTTGGAAAAGATACAATTCACATTGCTTCATGAAATTTATATGCTCGTTACTTTTTTTTGATGCCCAAATAACTCATTGTATGTACTCGGTCAATGTTCAATCCTGTTTGACGATTCTGCAATTATATTCACCTGTAAAAAAAAAAATACACCGCAAATCCTCATTATTTTTTGAACAAGTCAACATTTGAAATAAAAGAGGCAGAATGAAACTTGATGAAAGTATTTGATGCTCTTGCGATGCGGTGAATGGATTAAAAAGAAAATGGACATGAGAGATACCATATTAACTATACTCGAAGCGTGAAGTAAATATTCTTTATGGTATACATCATAATTGGTGTTCAAATTGCAGCTGTCAAGGGCGAACGGGTGATTCTTCTTCGCATAACGATTCGCTGATCAATCATCAATTTTCGAGTATAATAGTTTGGAAAATTACATGTCTGGTGGTGTATTTGTAATCAATGTATGATAATCATTAAATGATTAATTTTCTCTTTTCAATAAGTTAATATGGTTAAAGCAAAAATGTCTTAATTTATGATACACATTATGTACAACTTTGTATCGTTGGACTTTATTCAATAATTTCATGTCCAATTTATATTGTCCATTATAGTGACTGATGAAATTTTCAGCGCAACTATCTGATATAATTCACAAACAGAAATTGATTGCAGTGTTATAAAATGTGAGCGTTTGCATAAGTTGCTGATATCACAATCAGATGCGATAAGAAATGAGATATTACTAACGAAGAGGATTGATAGGAGATAGATATATAGCAATGTAGAAATTGTTTTAGATATTGTTCAATTTTGTTTATTATTTGCTCAGTACATTTTGGGGAATAAATAGAAATGGCACTCTTGAAGATGATCAGTGGTAGAATGTTGGTGCAGCATATGAGGCATATGCAGCTGGTGCGGCTACTTTAGCATAAGCTGGAGCAGCATATACAGCCGGGCCATGGTGTGCAGAGTAGTATGCTGGTGCAGCGTGTGCAGCGTACACAGCCGGGGCAGCGTGTGCGTAG
>JAPYZF010000669.1:0-22048 GCA_030523045.1 Meteorus cinctellus
TGATAAATTCCATGTTGATCCAATTTTTTTCATCTTCACAGTCGACGTTTTCTACGAATCTACAAAGCTAATTACAAATAATCATTTCCATATAATAAATAATAGTTATCAATTGATAGTTTATTTAAAGAGGTAAATTGTAAAAAAAAAGACAAAAAATTAATCACTTTACAGATCGTTCGTCAATTGTGCCAAGCACTGTATTTAATACGAAAGAGAGAAGACAAAAATAAACAAAAATTCCTACACCAAGTGTAACATTTTTTTTTCTCTTTTGTTTAAATTCAAAGTCAATTCTTAATATAATAAAAAAAAAACGAACAGAAGCAAGAAAATAAAATTGTGGTAATTATTAAATTAACAAATAAAAAAATTCTTTCCACAATTGTTTGCTCATTTTTCTTTTCTGTTTTTTTTTTTTTCGTTTGCAGTACAATATGATATATATATTCATCTCTCTTTAATTGTTTATTCATTGTTTATGTTTCATTCGTCTTAAATGTTATTAAGTATTTATAGAAAAAATTAATCTAACTACACCGATATTTACATAACCAAAAAAAAGAAGAAAAAAGAACAGGAAAACACACAAAAAAAGGCAAATGGTGGAAATACACCAGATCAATTGTTTTTTTGTTTGTCTTTTCTTTTCAAATTCATTATCATATTCTTTTTGTTTGTATTTGTTTGTTGTATTATAAAAATATTTATCATTCTGTAGTGGCATTATTTTGTTTATTTCTATTTATTTATTTGTGTTTTTTTTCTTTTATTTCATTTAACTTTATTCTTTTCCATTCTGCCTCATTCATATTTTATTCATTCATTTTTTTATTCACAAATATTTTTCATAAACAAAAAGAAAATTATTTATAACGATATAAATATTTTTAGCAGTCATTTTGTTTATCCACACACACACACACACACATACACATATACATATATGTGTATGATTGTATTTAATTATTTATGATAAACTATTTTATGTTTTTGTTAAATGAAATTGGAGTTATCTCATGCATTTGCCTTTTCTCAAAATGTGGACATAACCTCAAATATTCATTTTGTATTTATCTTTATTATTTTCATATTCTGCCACCCGCCACCCCCCACACTTTTTCATCCTTTTTAACCGTTTTTTTTTTCCTGTCTATTCCTGTTTTCTAACCTTTAAATGCACAATTTGTAATTAAATTTTTTTTTGTCATTCTGGCTTTTTTCTTCCACTGTATTGTTACAATTATTATTTATATTCCCATCTCTAATTTCTCACATTACATCACTAATAATAATATTAATTGTATATAATTAAATAAATAATTTTATATGTTTTTTTGTGTTTTTCTTTATTCATTTTTTTACCGACAGTGAGAAACAGAAACAAAACATTACGCACCGGTACTTTATGTATCCCTTCCCCTCCTCGCCCTACCGCCCCCCTTACATTCTTTTGTTGTTATTTATATTGTTTCATTGTTTAATAATAATCACTGTAAATTGCAAAGAAAAATAAAATGATAATTATCGGTTTTTTATGTCGTTATTTCTTTTTCCCCCCTTTCCTTACCTGTACTCGCTTCGCGTTACATTTCGTTTTATTTGATAATAAATTGAGAAAAGAAAAGAGAGAGAGTGAAAAAGAAGATGGAGATAATTGTTTATGTTATTATTTAAACAATTATCAATGTGTTTTTCACTTTTAGTTTGTTTGATGTTTTTAGGTTATGATCACTCAGTGATTGCGTTTTAGCATGAAAGATTTCTCTCATTGTTCGATTAATATTAATTGATACCTTCTTTTTTTAGTTTCAATTGTTGTTTAAATCAACTTTTGATTTATCATTGATAAAAGTCGTATTGAAATATTTTCAATTTGTTTGCGTGAGGATTTACAATCATTGAGTTGTCTGTTTTACCGACAAATTAGCTCGGTATTAATGTGACTAACCTCAAATTTTGTCATACGTTATAAGTTATTATAAATTTATAACAATTTCATAATTTTTCATTCATTCGTTGCATTTTTTGTGCCATTTTCTTCCCTTTTTTCTTGTTTTTTCTTTCAGCTCAGCTTTTTTGTTTATTAAATATCGTCAAGATATTGAAATTCACATTAAATCCAATCGTGGCTTTATCATTGGCTCTTACTCACGAAATATCTTTTTGAGGTTATTAATTATAACCTGTTATAATTACGTTGAATTTTTGAATATTCGTTGCTGTTCCTCCACTCGTGAATTTAATTTTTGTTTGTTATTTTTTTCATTTATCTACGAGGGTGATTTTGAAATATATTTTTATATAAATATTTTTACGACAATCACGCACGTTTCACCGTGAGTGAAAAAAGAATCACTTTTTTTTCTTTTGTTTAACCTTCTTGTTAATATTTTTTTCTCTTATTTTTAATATTTTATCTTTGCCAGTGTTCATTCATTATTATCTGGCTCTGGTTTTGTTTTTGGTTCCATTGTTGATGAACAATGTCGTGAATGATGTGGATTTGTTTGATTACGAGGTACTAATAATATATTTCCATCTGCTGATTGTTGTAAACTGTATTCATATGGATTATATTGATTACCATCAGGATCACGCAGCGACTATTTGAAACAAAAAATCAAAACATAAATCAATAAATATCAATAAATGAATGATTTGTTTGTAATATTTGTTACGTAGAATTGAATTTTTGTAGGTTAGAATGAGAATAAAACCAATTTTAACCGAGAGAATACCAAATAGACAACATAACCTCAAAAAATATCAACAAATGAACAATTGTTTGTGATATTTGATACATAGAATTGAATCCTCATAGGTTAGATTGAAAATAAAATCATTTTTCACCATGAATTTCACCCCAAAGTTTACAAATAGATCAACATAACCTCAAAAAATGTTTTCCCAACGCTTTTCATCCCCCCTCATCAAACATAACCTCATTAAAATATCTCACCTGGAAAACATGACGATAAAGTTGACTAAATTTATCCTTAACACGTTGTCGTTCCAACAGCATAAAATCACGTTCACGTATCAAACGCATTTTACGATCACGCATCTCCTTAACTTGATCAGCCAAACTAATAATCTGATCCAATTTACGTTTACGACAATTTTGCGCAGCAACTTTGTTCTTTCCTCGTCGTCTTATATCACGGATCAATGATAATTGCGCTTCACTTAAATCATATTTGCTCAAACGTTCATTAAATTCATCCATTGGTAAATTAATTATATCATGAACTGATATTGGAACATTTAATGCTCGCGCACGTTTTTCATCGCGTGTTAAATGTTCATCAACTTCATTTTTCCTCACTAAAACAAAAAAAACCAACACAAATAACAATTAATAAACCACAATCAATCAACAATATCATTCCTAACCTCAAATTAAACAGTAAAAATTGTATTAACAATATTAAAAATCATAATTTTACTTTTTTTATCACGTGAAAGTGGTCGTTGCATCGCACCGGATGTGTCTGGTGGCAAATGATACGTATGATTATGATGAACATGTTCCAATGGACTTCTACCAGGTAACAAAGGAACAGTTTGCCGTGAAAAATCAACACTGCAACTATATTTTAATTCATTTTGTGGACCTGCTGCGCCTTCAATTGGACCTGAATAAGCATTGCCAGGAGCACCAGCACCAACTGTTTGTCCATCATATTCATATTTAATTAAAGTTGTTGGATGTGCACTCGCACCAGGTGGTGAACCTAAACAACAACACAATCAATTGAGCATAACCTCAAAAATATGAAAAAAAAATGATTTAAAATTCGTTTTTTCGCGCGCTTTTTACCTGTTCCTTGTTCTTGGAAATATCTTTTAGCAAACATTTGATGTTTCTTTTGTGCTACTGGTGGAATTCGTTCATTTTGTAAACGTGAATTTGCATTTCTTCCATTAACTGAGTAACTACATTCATAAGGCATTCGATATTTGCTGTAAAAAAAATTAATTTTTCAGTTGAAATAGAATTTTTTCATCAATTTTGAGGTTAGAATAAGCTTTTTACCTTGCATAATCCATTGAATAATGTGAATCTGCTTGTGTATGACTTGAATTTGATCCAGTTTCCATCCATTCACCATCAGATAATGATGGAACACGTTCACTTCCCATACTGCTAACAGCACTATCACTTGATGCGTCCATTCTTTCATCAGTAACTCCTGGTAAATTTGTTATTATTGTTGATGTATTACCACCAGCACCACCAGCTGTTTGTACACCTGGTAATGATGCTGCTCCAGTTGGACCTGATGCATTGTTGCTGCTGTTATCCAACATACGCATTGGATACATACCTGAAAACAAATTGATATCATTAGAATTTGTTAGGTTAATTTCATAATTAATTGAAATTCATCAATTTTTAGGTTAATTGTTCGTTCTATCGATGATTTTTTTCGTTCTAAATGAAAATAATTATCTCATTGTATGATTAAAAATGATATTTTGTTTGATTTTATCAATCATTTATAACAAATTCATCAATTAAACATTATTTAAAAATGTTTAAAAGCATTTTGTGAGGTTAGAATCGACTTTTGTCATAAAAATTTAATTTTAACAGTGAAATTTTTAAAATAAATTGAAATTCATCAATTTTTAGGTTAATTGTTCGATCTATCGATGATTTTTTCCGTTCTAAATGAAAATAATTATCTCATTGTTGATTAAAAATGATATTTTGTTCGATTTTATCAATCATTTATAACAAATTTATCAATTAAACATTATTTAGGATTTTTTGAGGTTAGAATTGATTTTGTTCATAAAAATTTAGTTTTAACAATGAAATTTTATAATAAATCGATCGTTTAGTCAATTAATTGTGTAAATTAATAAATAAATGTTGATATTAAAGTCGTGGTGAAGATAAATATTGAAATAACTGATGATGCAAATGAAAAATAAACCGCCGATGTAGAAAAAACATTCTGAGAAATTTTTTTTTTTCTGTGATATAAAGTCATATAAACATGTATTTGATCATGTGTTTGTGTGTGTTTGAGTGTACGTGACTGTCTTCAGGTATCCATTTACTATCGCTAATGTTGTCGTGACGAATATTATTTTATCTTTCACACGCCACGTATGTTAGTTATGCCTTTTATTTCATTATTTCAAGGCATTTTATGTTATTTTTTCCACCATTTCATTTAACCTCCATTTTGTAGTTATTCGAAATGATTTAATGTATTCATTTATTTTTGGTTCGGTTATCTCTACTGATTAGATTTTTCAATTAATGTAATTAACTTTGTAAACAAAAGAGAATGAAAAATAGTCAGGAAATTATTTAACCTCGAAATATTTTTGAAGAAAAAAAATTTAGATTTTATAAGAAACAAAAATTGTGAAAATTTGTTGTTTAAATTTGTTTTTTTTTATTCTTCTTGTTAGTTAATAGTTTAATTGAATTGTTTATAACTATTGTTGTTTATGTGGTGGATTTATTGGTTAAATAATTGAATTATTGTTGAATTTGTTGAATTACAAATGGAAAAAATATTTAAGGTTACAAAATAACCTCAAATGTATGAAAAAATTATTTTTTTTTGTCAACATATAAACAATTTATCCACAATATTAATCAATAAACAATATAAACAATTGTTTATCAATAAAATGTTTTAATATTCAATTTCCAACTATAATAACACGAAGAAAAATTACTGAAACACCGAAAAAAATTCAAATTTCTTTCTATTCTCAATTTTTATATTTACTTTGTAAATAAACAATAACACCAGTGTTATGCATTGTAAATACTGTTTTTTCACTATTATAAACAATCAAACTTGATAATGAGCACTTGGGGCACAAGGAAGGGGAATAAAATTAAAAAAACCGTCAAAATAATCATAACGGAAAATTTGAATAAGTCGATGTAAATCAAATGGATTCGCTGCAGGTTTTTTCTTGTTCAACACGACGTGAAATAATGAATGAATAATAAATTAATGCTCAAAAACATCAAAGAATTAAATGAAAATTGTCACTGTTTTGTATATTAAACTTGAACATGTTCAATCCACAAATGCCAGACTCATTTTACGATGAGTAGACTTCTTTGAGTGAGTAATTCACTCTCTAAAAGGCGCAATGAGTCATGTGACAATCAGCACATGGAGTTTATTGCGTGGTGGTGTATATACGTGTGGTTCTTTAATCTTTGAATGAAGAAAAAGAAACAAAAAATACACAAGAGGGGATTCACAAAAAAAAATAATTAATTTCTCATTAATTTGTTTTTTTTTTTCAAGAGTTTTTGAAGTTCCGTTAGTTTTTTAGTTGATTTTTGTTTTTATTTCAATAATTGATTATTCAATTGTCCAACGATTGATTAGATTTATTTACAATTTAAGACTTTTTCTCTTCTTTTATTTTTTTTGTTATTTAGGTAGCTGAGAAATTGACTTTATCTACATCATAACTAAAAATATTTTTTGTTTCTTTTTATTTTTACCATTTAAAAGTGTATTTAGATTAAAGTTGAAATCGAAAATGAATTTTCCCTTGTAATACAAATTGAATAGTCACTGAGATAATGAATAACAACAATTTAAAACCAATTTGGTGAATTTATCGAAGAATTTTTAACCTAACAATTTTCTAACCTCAAAAAAAATTCAACAAAACGGTTGAAACATTTTATTAGTTATTTTTTTCTTTTCTCTTTCTTTCTGTTCATTGCAAAATAAAAGCTCAATAACGATTGAAAATACATACAAATTGATTAATACATGAATAAATCCAGTTGATTATCGCCTTTGAGAATATATATTTTTTTTTTTCTTTATCTCTCCAATTGATAAGAGCACACGTGTAGAAAAGAAAAGATAAAACATTTAATCTCAAGGCAATGAAATAATTGGAATTATTGAAAATAATCAAAATAACGAAAGAATTTTCAATTTAAATTCATATTTTCCCGCTCAAATATCATCACAAAATCCTCTTGATAAATAATAATAAATAAAATAAGTAAATTCTATTCATCTGAGTAACAATTATGACTCAGATTTGTATCTCTATTTTCTATTATTAACTTGATTATGACCCTGCGGCTCGATTAATATGAATTTCATTGAGTGAGTCACAAAATGGCCGCCAAAGAATTTTCATAGCGACGTAGAATGATAACAAAATAACCAAAAACAGCGTTATATCATAACAGTAAATGTGTTGGAGATATAATTTGATATTGTTTGGAGTTAAAGGTTCTCTGCTGAATCAATATCTCAAATTATTTCATATAAAGATATCATTCAAGGTGATCAAACATAAAATTCTGTAAAAATTCCGTTTATTGACGGATTTTTTCATCAATTAAATTCTCTTGGTAGAGATTATTTCATCAACGATTAAATTATAAATAATAATTCATTCATACGTAGTTATTTATATTACTCACACTTGTCTATCTCTCTCTCTCGTACTTTTATCCATTTTCATATCTCTCTCATCGACCTCATCGATAAAATAAATCGCAACACCTGCATTACCGACTTACTACAATATCAACCTACACACATTCATTTGCATGTCTGTATTACGTTAATGACTGTTTTGTTCACTTCGAGTTATCTCACAATTGAATTTCCTTCCGTAAAAATCCATTCCGCATTTCACTAATTCAACTCGAATTTTTTTGAGGTTAATTAATCGATTCTGCGATTAATTATTCTGGATTATTAATTTATACACTCGCATAAGCGTTGAATATATGAAAAAAATAGCGTTGAAAATAAACGATCTGCGTTCGTTGAAGTTCCGAATAAAAATGGCCAACTTCAAAGACTTATTCAGACTCGCAACTATCGTTCTTTCGATCTGATGACGTAGGTGTATGAATAATTCTATGCGCATGTGTGTATATTCATTTTTGTATGCACATATTTCTACACTTCTACAGTTTCACAACACGATAAATGAATGTACATGTGTGTGAGTGTATAAATGTTCGACCGTTTCGATTACCTGTGCCTATATTCATACATATTGTTTTTCAGTTTCATTTTATCTGAATATTTATTTTTTCCTTGGACTAATATCTGTTAATAATTCAATGATGATAAAATTTTCTATGTAATGAGTGTGTGTATGTGTGTGTAAATGTGTATTATCGAATTGGTGTGAACATAGGCATTAGCGATAAATGACTCGCCAGTATTTACTTGTCGCATCTTTATCGATTGTGACTGTTAATTTTTTTTTTGCCTCACACCATTTTGTGATAACAAAAGAATGTTCGAATTGTCTAATGAGTTTATTGGAAGCAAATCTGAGATAGAGAAATGATAATCAATGAAGAATTGTATAGATTAGTGTGAATATAGTCACATGATAACAAATCAATTGTGATTTGATACTCATAATTGATTAACGATCGACCTATTCCAATGGATCTCGAATTGAGATTTAAACAATCGAAACATATCGATGGAATCAATTATTTGAGACATGAAATTTGATAATAAATATAGGAAGCGAACAATTGGTTATTTATAACCTAAAAAAAAGCAAATGCAATGTTGGAAGAAAAATTATTTTCGAGGAAACTGACCTGGCCCTTAAGAATGGTCGTGGGTCATAAATAATCAAAATGTCCACATGAGTCATAAGGTTTTCCTCATCTTAAATGTCCTCAAGTCGTAAAATTTTTTTTACATCAAAAAAATGAAGCAAAAAAAAGGGACAGATCAAATAAGAAATTCTCGAATGTACGATTTTAAACTGTATTAAATTCAAATGGAAGAAAAACATGGAAATGGCGTAAGAAATTAGCAAAAATAACTTACTGTTTATCGTTATTATTTTATCGAATTATTTACTCATTCGCCATTTTTAATATTCAAATATTACCGCGTGTTAATCAGTTTATGTATAGATGTCGCATACTATAGATTATGCAGATAAATTACGTGATTGGATACGGGTGAATGCGCCAAAATATTATTCAACCAATCACAATCGTAATGAATATGGTTGATGATAGTTTGGGCGGTAATCAGTGTTATGTTTGTGTGCCACAGAGTCCCTTTGTTACAGTTTGTATATACAAAACACATATATAAACAGATTATGAAGGGAGGTATACACATGTATACTTCTATGTGTATAGATTTATTTTTTTTTTATTTCAACAGGCGTCGTCTTATTTCTCATCCCAACGGATTTTCTCTCAGAAATATTTTTCAGTTGCACTGAAATCTTCGAAGAGTTCACAAGGGATTTTTCGCTGTTATTTCATCTCTTGTTCAGTGAAAATATATTCATATATTGTTTAAATATACAAACAATTAATTCAGTGTAATTAAGAACAATAATAATTAATTTATTAATCGACATTTAGCAGGTAAATTGTTTATTAAGAATTAATGAGGTAATTTTTCATTTTATTTCACGTTTCGCTTTTATTAGGGAATTTTGCAAAGATTTGTTTAATTGATTTTAGTGAATTTTTCATTAGTTTATCGTAATTTGCAATTATTTACCGCCATTTTGTGGTTATTTTATTTGAAATTTCATGTGGTTTTATTGTGCGGTTGTTTGTGAATTGTTTCCTTTGTTCGGTTTTGTGTGTTTATGGTCAAGTGTGTTTCATTATTTCGTCATTTGTTATCCTAATTTCTATATTTTTCGGTGACTTTCGTGTTCAATTCCCTCAATTATTTGCCCATTTACCTCTCTAAATTTCCATTTTTCGGTGATTTTCGCGTTCAATTCGGTCAATTATTCGGTCATTTATTGCTATAAATTCCCTTTTTTCAGTGATTTTTACGTCCAATTCAGTCGATTTATCTGTATAAATTCCCATTTTTCGGTGATTTTTGCGTCCAATTCAGTCGATTATTCAGTCATTTATCGCTATAAATTCCCATTTTTCAGTGATTTTTGCGTCCAATTCAGTCGATTATTCGGTCATTTATTGCTATAAATTCCCTTTTTTCAGTGATTTTTGCGTCCAATTCGGTCAATTTTTCTCTATAAATTCTCATTTTTCGGTGATTTTCGCGTTCAATTCGGCCAATTATTCAGTCATTTATCGCTATAAATTCCCATTTTTCGGTGGTTTTTGCGTCCAATTCGGTCAATTATTCGGTCATTTATTGCTATAAATTCCCTTTTTTCAGTGATTTTTGCGTCCAATTCAGTCGATTTATCGCCATAAATTTCCATTTTTCAGTGATTTTCGCGTTCAATTCGGTCAATTTTTCTCTATAAATTCTCATTTTTCGGTGGTTTTTGCGTCCGATTCGGCCGATTATTCGGTCATTTATTGCTATAAATTCCCATTTTTCAGTGATTTTTGCGTCCAATTCGGTCAATTTTTCTCTATAAATTCCCATTTTTCGGTGATTTTCGCGTTCAATTCGGCCAATTATTCAGTCATTTATCGCTATAAATTCCCTTTTTTCGGTGATTTTTGCGTCCAATTCGGTCAATTATTCGGTCATTTATTGCTATAAATTCCCATTTTTCGGTGATTTTCGCGTCCAATTCAGTCAATTTTTCTCTATAAATTTCCATTTTTCGGTGATTTTTGCGTCAAATTCAGTCGATTATTCGGTCATTTATCGCCATAAATTTCCCATTTTTCATCTATTTCTGTTCATTTTGGCGTCGATTTATTCCCATTTTACCTAAATTTCATTGATTATTCCTACTTTATCAACGTAGTTCGTCTAATTTCGTTATCAAATTCTACATTTATCAAACAATTGGTAAATAAAATATTAAATTCACTGAAAAATTAATTTTGTGTCTCCATTCACAGCTAAAGTCGATCCGTTACAAATCGCTACCGAGAACACCCAAAGTCGACATTTTGTTTACACTTTTTTCTTCTCGTCTTTGTGTTCTTTCGTTACTAAGGAATGTTCTAAACACGTTTAAACAAGATTCATTCCGAGAAATAGTTTGAGAATGAGTCGATAAAGAAGAAAATGTTCTTCCCATTATAAGAAATTCAATTTTTCATTCCTCATTTTAATTATTGCAGTTAAATTGACAAAAAAACAATGGCTGAAGATTGGCAAGACGATTTTTCAACACCAGTGACGACTTCCTCGGTAAGTAATTAATAAAATTACCAAAAAAAAACTCAACATAACCCCAAATTTACATATTTAACCTTAAATTACAACAAATTTAGTTCACCGAGGGACGAAGTTACGGTAAAGGACGTGGATTTAGTGTCGCAAAATCGTCTGATCTACCAAAAGTTGGTTCTACCGCTGACGATTGGGACACTGGTGAAAAATCAACTGAATTTTCACAACCAATCAATGATTGGAACACTGGTGAAAAATCAATTCAATCTTCACAACCAATCGATGATTGGGGAACAGGTAGCTGCAATACCACCTCCGAAAAACAACCGGAACAATCAACTGACGACTGGACAAGTTCAAGTAATGGAAAAACAACTGAAAATTCCGGCACTGATAATTGGGATACAGTTCAACAATCAAAATCTAGTTGGGAATCATCTGATTGTCCCACCGAAGAAACCGATTTTGTAGAACATCACAATGAATATCATCGCGCAATGGCCGCTCGTCGTGGACGTGGTGGAGGTCGTGGTCGCCATGAAAATGATCGGAATAACGACCGTACAAACAATCGAAATCGTTCAGAAAACCGTGAAGGTATTGATGATGAAAACACCAATGAAGATAACGAAGAAAAGAAACCACCAGTAACTTACATTCCACCTGAACGTTCAATGGAAGATTCCGATTTATTCGGCAAAGGTATTTCAGTTGGAATAAACTTTGATAAATACGACAACATAAAAGTTGAAGTATCAGGCAATGATAATCCACCATCACCAATCAATTCATTTTCAATGGCATCATTACGTTCATCGTTATTAACAAATATTGAAAAGTCAGGTTATGTTAAACCAACACCAGTACAAAAATACGCAATACCAATAATGACGTCAGGATTTGATTTAATGGCGTGTGCACAAACAGGTTCTGGCAAGACTGCAGCATATTTAATTCCAATAATAAATAAATTATTAGAAGATAATGAACAAATGCATTTAATTGAACGCGGTTGTGAACCACAAGTTGTTATAATGGCACCAACACGCGAATTAGTAACGCAAATATGTATAGAAGCACAAAAATTTGCTAAAGATACAATAATTAAATCCTTAGAGGTTTATGGTGGCGTTGCAACAATGCATCAAGTACGCCAAATTGAACGTGGTGCGCATATTATTGTTGCAACACCTGGACGTTTATGCGATTTTGTTGATCGTGGACGTATTAGATTTGGTAAAATACGTTTTGTGGTGCTTGATGAAGCTGATAGAATGTTAGATCAAGGTTTCCTAACCTCAATGGAAACAATATTAGGCCATGAAACAATGGTGGTAAAAGAAGAAAGACAAACGGTTATGTTTTCAGCAACATTTCCATCAGAAGTACAAAATTTATCATCAACATTTATGCGTGATTATTTATTTTTACGTGTTGGTATTGTTGGTGGTGCTTGCGAAGATGTTGAACAACATTTCTATGAAGTTGAAAAATCAAATAAACGTAAAAAATTAAAAGAATTGTTGAATTTAGATGGTGGAAAGTGTTTGAAAAAGAAGACTTTGATATTTGTTGAACAGAAAAAAACTGCTGATTTTATTGCTGCGTATATGTCTGATCAGGAATTTCCATCGACGAGTATTCATGGAGATCGTGAGCAACGTGAACGTGAAATAGCATTGTATGATTTTAAAACTGGTAAAATGCCAATTTTGGTTGCTACTTCTGTTGCTGCTCGTGGATTGGATATACCAAATGTTGCTCATGTTATCAATTATGATTTGCCTAAAAGTATTGACGAATATGTTCATCGTATTGGTCGTACTGGACGAATGGGAAATGAAGGAAAAGCTACGAGCTTTTATGATCCACAATATGATAGTTCAATGGCTCCTGACCTCATTCGCATGTTAGAACAAGCTAAAAAAGAAGTTCCAGAATTTTTACAAGGAATTTCAAGTGGTGGATTTGATGGTGGAGTTTCTAGTGGTTTTGGAGGTTATGATATACGCGGTGATGTAAGTTTGAAATATTTTTTTTACTTTATTTCATTTTATTTCATTTATTTATTGTTTAATAGGTTATGTATCATTTGTTTCATTGTTTAATTGTTTGTTTAGATAAAATTTTTGTTAAATATGTTCAAATCTAGAATGGCGGCGATGGCGCAGCCGAGCCAGAACAGCAGTGGTAGAAAATTCGTATTGAATTGCGGAAACGGAAAAATAACCGAAATTTTTCCATTAAAAAAATATAATTTCACAATTATTCTCTTATTCAATTATTTTTCAATAATTTGTTTATTCTTTTCACTTCTATCTATAAAATAATTTTTCATTTAATTCAAAATTTGACTTAATAAATATTTTTTATACAATTTAAACAAAAATTGTTTTGTTTTTGAGGTTATTTGATGAAATTGACGAAAATGAAATATGAAAAATTGATGAATAATCAATTAATATTAATGAATTGTTGATCAAATAATTAATTAACTTACCCTCATTCATCGCCATGTCGACAAGATGTAATTCATCGTCCAATAATGATGAAAAAAATCCATCATTCGTTTGATTTATCGTATCGGAATTTGGTGTATGATAAAACATCATTTCATTCGCTTCACTTTTATATCCTGTTGTATTATCATTACCCATTGGTTCACTGCTATTAGTTAAATTCATTGATGTTGCCACAGCAGATCCAAGATTTGATGCACCTGCAAAAAGATAACCAAAAAAGAAACCGTTAAATTTAACGGTTTTACATCATAACCAACAAAAACTGAAGAAAAAACGGTAATAAATACAAAATGGATGATAAATCAAGATAAAAATAGATAAATTTATGTTATTTAACAACAAATAATCATTAATTAATTAATAATTTATATAATTTTTATGTTTTGAGGTTATTTTGCATTTTTTTCGTTGCTTTCAACTTACCGACATTGTGATAAGGTCCAGTTGAATTGAGATCTCCAATTGGTGGTGCCAATGTTGCATTATGCAATAAAACATTACGTTGATTGTTGTAATGATGATGATGAGTGTGATGATGGCTTACACCATGATTTAAATAACCTGAATGTGGTGAATGTGAAAAATGTTCTGGTCCCAATAGCGATTGTAATTCCTGCCATGGTTGTTCCATACTTAATCCACGTACAAATGGCATTCGACCCTGTTTATTTAATATTCCACCATAGAACAAAAGAACAAAAACGAATAACAAATTAATAAATAGTCAGAATAAACAACCAGAAAAAGATAAGAATTGTAAAAAGATTTTTAACAAGCGAAAGGATTGAACAAAAGGTTGAAATTTCTTATTTATAAATTTATTTATATTTATTAATAATTGACTTTGATTTATTAATATTTTATGGTTACGTTTGTACAGGTCTTTTGTTGAATTTATCGATGGCTGTCAATGCGGTGGGTCAATGTGTCAACGATTTGAACATGAGAAGACATAGAGAAGTGAAACCCCCCATGGATGTTTGGTCTGTAAGGTCGGTGTCACATTTAACAAGATTGGGACACACACAAATTCTTTTCGATAATATTAATAGTTTTTTCTTCATCTAACAACGTGTCAAAAAACATTCTTTCATTTCTTTTCTTATATACCGACACGTAACAATCGTCAATCATTTAAATCCGACATTTAAAGATTTTCAATTCTGAATGTTTCAACCTTTTATTTTTCGTGTATTTATTTGTACTATTCATTAATTTTAACGGTTATATTATAACGGGAAAATTATGTTCGATATATGAAAATGTTCGGTGATTTATGTAGATTAAATAGGTGAAAGAATTTTGAAAAAATATTGAAAATTGTGGGAGTTATAACGATTTATAGTCAAAAGTGCAAAATTCAGTTGGGGATCGATCGCAGGTTTGAACAGGTTTAACTGATAACGAATTTTCCGACTGGCTGACACGATATCTCGGAAAATAATCAATCGATTGAGTTGATTCATATTTCATTCGATTTGTAAGAAAATTCTTTATCTCGTGAACTAAAATCTTATAAATATCTCAATAATGACTATTTTTTTTCATCAATTGATAAAACAACTGGTAAAAATTTCAACATTTCATCAACACAAATTCATCAAACTGATAAATTTAAAGGTTAAATTTCTATCAAACTAATTCAATAATTCTTTTTATCAACTCTTTTTCCTCCACTGTCTTCACATTTTCATTCATTCTCATCATTTATTTATTATCATAATCATTTTTTTCTTCTTTACAGTTAGAAATCGCGTAAGTGAAGAAGGAACTCCACAAAGCGAATCTAATGCAGACAAGAAAATAAATTGATGCCATGACAATTCTCTACTCCGAGTTTTTGAATTGTTTATGAGAAATCCAAGTGTGCAGCATCAATCAGCTTTAAAAAGAAATAAAAAAGAAGGACCAAGAGAGAATAACAATTCCAACAAGAGAAAAGAGCAAAAAAGAATGAAATAAAACGTTGTGATGTGAAGAGGTAAAATAAAGAAAAAATAATAAATAGCATCAGTGCAATTTGCTGCTGTGCACCAATGGACCTCACATTTACTCATATGAGGGACATATTCTTGCTTGTCAGCACATCTGCTACTCTAACCGTATGTCCAGCGAAGAAATATAAATATATTTATGTGAAAATAAGAACGTTCGTGATGCTTAAAATGTAGGCCGAGATAGTTTTCCTTTACAAGAAAATATTAAATTGAGGTTATGTTAATATTTATAATATAAAATATTAAATTTCCATTGTAAAATCTTCAACATTTCTATCAAATAATCATTTTTTTTTGTCATTAGAAATTAGAAATTCATTTATATGAAGATTTCTATTATTAATGGACATTTTTTTGAGGTTATATTGGCACAATTAGACCCAGATTGTTAATAATGAAATTATTGATGATTTATTGTAGAAAATTTATTAGAAAATACAACAGATTAATCAAATAACGAAATATTTAACAGAAAAAATCGATTTTATTGTTTATTTTATTATTAAAAATTGAATTTTATTAATATAAAATCAATTTCTCATTTTTTTTTCAATCAATTCAACAAACAAAAATTCACCTGATTCATTTTATTTATTTTATCTATTCTAATTTTTTCACCCCTGTTTGCACAGGTGTGACCAATTGATCGTGTTAATCTCTGTCCAATGGAACGAAAGAAAAAAACATTGAAAAAAGAAGAAGCTGAAGGGCTAAATAACGAACTTGTCGACATCGATCAAAATGTCCAAAGCGTATCAACAATCTCTCGATCTTATTCATTTCATATTCATTTCATATCTATACAAATAAATACACAAAATAAAAGGGGATAGAAATAAAGAAAAGAAAAGAAAAGAAAGAGAAATAAAGTAAAAGCTCAAGAATAAAATAAAAATATCAACAAAAATGTTCCTACATTTTATCATAACCTCAATTTTATATTTTTTATAAATTAATTTTACACAGAACATCTGGTAAAGTATTACAAATTGTTGGAACTAAATCTGTTTGCACTTACGCGATATCCCGTCGTGTTTTCTCTTTATATTATTGTTATTATTATTATTAATATTATTATAACCTCACTTTTAGTTTTTGTTTCTTATTTCTGGTTTTTTATCCGGAAGTAAATTTGATGAGCCAAAACGAATTGATTAAATTGAAACGTTTGAAAATATTTATTTGTATAAAGTAAATTTTGTTTCTATTTATGTTTTATTTGAATATGAACAAATTTTTTTCTCACGTTCGTTTGAATTTAATTCTCGTGATGAAGAAAGAAAAAGAAAAAGGAAAAAAGAAGTTCTTGTGTTGTCTGTAAATATTGTTGAAGAATTTCTAAGTGTCCACTTGAATAAAAAATGAAAAAGATTTCACTTGTGAATGAATTTTGTTCGTTTCTTTTCTTATTTATTTATTTCACGTTTTAAAAACCGTTGGATAAACAATTGAATGAAGAAATAA
Source organism: Meteorus cinctellus (assembly GCA_030523045.1). Lineage (NCBI taxonomy): Eukaryota > Metazoa > Arthropoda > Insecta > Hymenoptera > Braconidae > Meteorus > Meteorus cinctellus. Next base: position 17,074 of record JAPYZF010000669.1, read on the forward strand.
AATGTAAGAAGAATTTTTCCGTATCGAATTGATGAAAACGATGAAATAAATAAATGTGTTTTATAAGAAATGTATTTTTTTTTCTTGCGTAATTTTTCTTTCAGGTTATAATTTTACCTTGGACTTGTAGAATGTGATATTAATGTTTGTTTATTTGTATATTTGTGTGTGTGTGTGTGTGTTTGTTGTGGGTTTGAGTGTATTTGAATTTGAAAAAGAATAAATAGTTGTTCATAAATCATTAAATGTGTGAGAAAGTTAAGACGCAATGGACGAGATCATGGATATGTTTTTTTTTATGTACTATGCGTGATAATTAATGATTATGAGGAGAATATTCGGGTCAGTAAATTCATTCACGGTAAATTACTGAGTAAAAAAAACCATTGGGTTTATTATTAGAAATAAATTTATGTATTATTTTATATAAATTATTACAATTTTGTATTATTTGAAAATCGGTGATTACTGAAATTTTATTTTAAAGTGATTTTTTTTGGTATTTGTATGGGGAATAAAATTTTTCTGTTAATACCATAATTTTCTGTGATTTCTTGAGAGTCAGTATGTGAAAGAATTTCGGAAAAATATGAAAAATTGTGGGAGTTATGACGATTTATAGTCAGAAGTGCGAAATTCGATTAGGGATCAAGTGCAGGTTTGAACAGGCTTAGCTAGTAACGGATTTTCCGACTGGCTGACACGATATCTCGGAAAATAATTAATCGATTGAGTTGATTTGTATTTCATTAGATTTGTAAGAAAATTCTCTATAGTCTGAACTAAACTCCATTCAATATTACAAAAATGAACATTTTTTTTAATAACTTTAAAAGAACACTGAGCAAAATTGAAATATTTTTCTTATACAATTCATAAATTTCCCAACAAGAAAATCAATTAAAAATCGAAATAATTATAATATTCACTCTATTAGTGTCCACACATATACAACACTTGTTCACAAACATACATAGACAACCTTGACGTTGAATCCCAGACGTAATTACCTCAAAAGAAGAAGTACAAGAAAGAGCGAGAGAAGAAAAATAAAATAAAACTGTTGCACAAATGTTATTTTGATAGTGGCAAAACAGCTGTTCTATGTATAATAAATATAAAAACCGCAACGAAATTAATTTACATTGCACTTATATTCTATTTAACAGTGAAAAATAAATAAATTCCTTTCACATATAATAGAAAGAGAAAGAGTTTAACAGGTAGAGAAAAATCAACAAATGTCCATAGGTTAATTACACCACAACCACTCAGGGGAGTCTTTTCTATTTCAATTTCACAATTATGAACAGACTGTGAACACGTCACCTAAAAGGGCTTTTACCAAATACTTAAGACCCTTAAGAAGCCCAAAAGTAGCAAAAATTTGTACCTTCATTATAAATAGAAAATTTCAAGGCGGTATATAACATAACCACAAAAGTACCTGTATTTATTTTTCCTCTTTTCTTCACTTTAATCCTTTTAACCTTCAACATAAATTTCCCTTTCTTTCTTTCTTTCTTTCTCCATTCCCTTGAGAACATTTCGTTTCGCATTTTCACAATATTTATTAATTTCTATTCTTCAATTGTAAAGTAAAAAAATTGTTTCAACGAACAAAATTTCATTCGTTTTCTTGCGCTATTGAATTTCATCTTTTTATTTTTCCATTATTTAATTATATTTATATTGAATTTAAATGAATGATTATTCTTCGTTGTATTATAAATGAAAATCATAAATCATTTAACATCAATTTGATAGCGTTTGCATTAATTTTATTTTATTTTATATGTTATGAATGTATTTGAGGTTATACACAAGTTGCTTTTATTCGTATCAAACTTGCCGCGAGGGATTTAGTAATTTATATTTCTCAAAAGATGCTTAATGAGAAAATAATTGCTAAATAAAAATCCTGATATTATTTCCCATTTATTTATAAATGAGATAAAAGAACAGGAAATAAAGAAAGAAAAAAAAACAATACGAGAAAGAAACAAAATTAATAATAAAATAAATTCGCGTTAGAAAAATGAATTAAATCTTAATTTCAAGTATTTAATATCAATAATTCAATCATCAAACAGATAATAAACGTTTTTTTAATGATTCAAAACATAATTAATAACAAATAGACCCAACAAATGTCGATAATTCAATTTTCAATAACAAAATTAACCGCCAAAGTTGAATTAATCTCCAATCTAACCTCAAATTGATAAAAACCAAACGAATAAATAAATCAAATTTATTTCAATTCTCTCAACAAATAAACTCAATAAATAAACAAAATAAATGAAAAAAAAACATAATAAATGCAATAAACAAATAAACTTTTACATTTTCTTCATAATATTTCTTCAATTAATATTTTTCCTCATTTTTTTCTCATTCCCAACATGCAAAACCAAATTTGTATCATTTGTAATTCAACCAGTGGCAATTACAGGTGACGTAGGTCAATGTTGATACATTGGCTCGCGTGATGAAGGAGGTTTTTCAATATTATTTAAAAAAAGAAAAAAAAGAAAAATCGTCCAGAAAAACGTAGAACAAAAAAATAACATGTTTTAGTATAATTATTGTACGTTTTTTTTCTTTTTTATAAATCACTTTGTCTCTTTTAAAAACCTTCAATTAATTCACATTGCATAATAAAAATCATAACAATAAATCATCATCAACCATCTAAATTCAACAAATACAAACAATTAACGTTACATTATTATAAATAATAAAATGATTTTATAAAAAATTCATAAAAATTTCCTTCCCCCGACTATTTTCAACAAAATAATTAAATAAATATCGTCAATTACAAATTAATTAACGAACTATCTCCATAAATAATTCATAAATAATTGTGTACAATAATTAATTTGTTTATATTTATTTTCTACCTGAATTATTCCCTCGTCGAGAATGAAATTCCATTCTGTGTTTGACGACTGCAACAAATGTTCGTTGCTGTGAAATTTATAATTTTTCTCGACTTCGGTCATTCAAACGAACAAAATAAATAAATTAATCATCAAAGATTCCTTTTTTATCGATCAATCAATCAATCAATCAATTAATAAATTAATTAATCAACTAAATAATTGAATAGATTTTAACAATTAATAAACATATTAAACAATTTTTACTTTTATTTCATTCAATTTAACAGAATGAAGACAAAAATAATTTACACATTCACTTGAATTTTATTCATTTTTCTTCACTTGCACATAAATATTTTTTTTTTACTTCAATTTAACCCTTTTTTCATTGTTTTATAACATTAATTTATTTAATCATTCATTTATTTGTTCATTTGTTCATTTATTCACGTTTTTTTCTCGTTTTTTGAATTATTTCAAACGTGTTCAGACACGTCGGAGACGAACTAAATGCGATCGAGTAACGTCGCTGACTAAAAGCCAACCGGTTACGTGTGAAGACCTCACCTGTACTAAGGTAGACAACACAATATTCTCGTGAGCCTATTGGCTCTTATAAAAATACTCACACAACCAAACACACGTCCACACAGAGACATAAATTAAAATAACACAAAATTTTGCTCCAATTTTTCTGCATTAAAATACAAAAAATCGATAAAAATTCCCTACAAATCTACAAATTTTATCAATAAATTAAATAAAACAAATATTATTTATCATTATTAAACAAATGAATGACAAAAAAGGTCAATTAAACATTTGCAATTATAATAAATTAATTAACAAAATTGTCAAATTCATTTTGGTCATAATTTCAAACAGGTGTGTATCTGGCTGCCTAAATATCTCAACAAATAATCAACCAATCAAATTCAAACAAATTGCATTAAATTCCCCACAATTTTCCCTACAGTCCAAACTAAAATCCCCCAAATCCCCTAAAAATTAATATTTATTTCACCCTATTACAAAAAAATCCTCATCCAAATTCAAATACTCTCCCTCAGTCATTTTCCTCTACAATTTTTCCATTCAATTAAATCCACACAAAAATAAATTCCAAACAACAAAAATTCATTAACACTCACACGTGTACAACAAAACTCACAAAAAAACCTGAGTGAATATAATTCATGCTGTTGCAGGAAATAATTAGTCAGTGGCACCACAAGTTCAAAGTCGTAAATTCAGTTGAAAGAATATTATTCGTAATATAAAAAAATGAATAAGTAGATAAAGAAAAAAAAAAACAAAACAACGATGTAATATTAATTGTTGTTTAAACGATAATTATAATCAGCGTTGTAGCAATTTTATAAAAATATTTTTAGTTGCATAATGCGTAGATTTTCTGTTGCGAAAAATAACGACAAATGACGATATGAGTGTAACAGTCCTCTATGATTATCAGTAGTAGTCTTACGGTTATAAAAGCATTTATATATATATATATATATAGATATATACATGTTTATACATGTTTGTGCATGTTTGTGTGTGTATGGGCCTGACACGCATTACTTCAAAGCCGAAGAGGCCAAGGCAATAAATTGTTGCCTTGACGTTTTATATATTCAGACACGATCAAGCAAACCGATGTATTTATACACATAAACATTTAATACATACATATATGTATATATATGTGAATAGATGAATACATAGACAGTGATAACTACAGTATATACTATTACATTCTGCGGAAGTTTTGGAAAGAAAATGATAATGAATTTGGTAATATTTTTCACACTTTGTTGGATATTGTTCAAATTGTTAATTAGGTTGGGGATGTTTTCTGGTTGATTAAGGGGGTGTGGAATTTTTTAATGGGGTTTTGAAGGGGTGCGTTAGAAAGTTTAGACGATTTTCTATAGATTTGGTTGTATGAAATTTTTGATTTGGATGACGAGAAAGTGGTGAAATTAATGATTGAAATTAAAGTGGATATTGGGAGAGTTTGTTTTGAGGTTATATGAGAATTTGTTGTTGATATTAAATTAGGTTAGGGTTTTGTTTGTTTTATG
>JAPYZF010000670.1:0-42804 GCA_030523045.1 Meteorus cinctellus
TCTACTGTCCAATGCAAATATTTATTGGAATTCATCGTATTTTTGGATCTACTTTCAAAATATGCCGGGTTTCGGGACTAGCGACTTTGCTGCCCTCTGTCCTCAGCTTCTCATGTCCGGATCCCCATTGACCCTACATACATACCCACAATATTGGCTAGAAACAGCTAGAAGCGCCACATAAGGTCCAGCGGCTGAGTGAGCATTCATTATATGCTAAATATACCCATGAATTGTTCAGGATATTTGTTTCAAATAAAATCGATTAATAATGAATAGTGTGAATTTTTTGCGTAATATTGCTCACAATACAATTACTCCAAGCTTGATAGCTCCTGTCAAAATTTCACTCCAACAGACACGGGTAATTTATTTATGTTTCATTAATTAGGCGTGATTTCACCACATCATCATGGTTATTTGTTGTCATTGTAACACAAATCATTCTTTCAGAATACATTTATACTGCAAAGACGTAATCCGGTAAATTTATACAAAAAAGGTTCTCTTCCTAAACGACTGAAAAAACGTAATTACATTTATGATTTGGTTGAAGATACTGATATAAAACCAAAACCACTTTTGAGCCTTATATTGACTCAGTACGTCGATGGTGTTGGTGATCGAGGGCAGATAATAAAGCAGTCACCAATCAAAGCATACAATAGTTTTCTTTTACCGGGACTGGCTATTTATGCAACACCAGAAAATGTCGCCAAATATAATACGAAAAACGTAGATGATCATAGTGGCGAGACAAAATCGCGCTTCATTGAAAGGACATTGACCGTCCTACGTCAATTTCTCTTGAATGTTGTGATGTCTGGTGAAAATCAATGGACTTTAGAAAAATGGCATGTGAGAGCAGCGTTTCGTAAAGCCGCAATAATTCTTGATGAAGATTGCATTACTTTGCCAGAAAGACCAATAACAGGACCAAATTTAGATTTGGAAAACAAAGAATTTTATGTTACTGTAACAATTAATAAGACAAATGATGTTAAGGTTCGATGCAGAATTCATCACTGGCACAATGATCCTACTAAGACTGTACCATACGTGCCAGATTTTCATCTGAAATCATCTGAACCAATTTTCCCCGAGGATAAATGTGTTCTGGATTCATTACCTCTACCTTATTTAATGCAGCAAGCAATGCTCAGAGAATCGGCCAAAGTAAAATGAACTTGTACATAACTATTGGTTAGATTAATAAAATCATGTATGAAAATTACATTATTCAATATCTTCTCTATAAACAAAAAAATGAAAGATTCTGTGGATGGGGAGTGAATATTACATAACTAAATCTGAAGTTGGATGTATGTATATGTGTATGTGTATTGATATATACTTCAGTATAATCAATAGACAACAACAACTTCAGTTACTATAGGTCGAACAAATGTAACTATTATTTGATTTCATCTTAGTGAGATAAGTTGACGTCAGAAATTTTTAGGATAACAATATTAAATGGCGTCGGATCTCGATAAAGTGGAGGGGAAGCGTTTTATATGGAATGACTGTGAAAATGCCTTAACTTTTCTCGGGTAGATCCCACTTTCCAACACAATTTTTCATTCAAAACAATATAATTCATTAATTTGTCTCACTTATTATAGTTGTACGAATGAAGAAGAAAGAAAATCAAAACATAGAAGAAAATTGAGCGTCGTGAGCCAATCAAAAGTATACTGTCCCCATGCCGATTTAATTCTCAATTTTCTGGACGTTCTCAACCTAAGTCAAAAGGTAATGAATAATCGATCGGATATTTTTTTTCAACTGATTTGAATATTGTTGATCAGTTCAATCAAAATATCAAAATATTTCAGATGAAATTCCGTAAGCATTATTTACGAAAAGTCTCGCCCAATACACCTGATGTAGTAACTATTCAGGACATAAAAAATTTGGTCATGTATCTGTTAATAACACCAGTTAGTTTGGAGTTTATTAATTTTTTCCATCTTCGTGTTGTTGATCGATTTTTGCGAGCGCTCATCATGTATTTCCAATCTTATACGGAAATATGGGAAGAAATAATGCGAAGGCGCTCAGCAATTCTAACAAAAGTATCAAATCCGTTGGCACGAGAGAAAAAATTGAAACGGGCAGACCAAATGCGAGAATTAAGATGTGTTCTCGCTGGAGAATATTGTGGGCTGCTCCTTGGGTGTGAAGAATGTGCGCAATATCATCATGTTATGGCAGGTATTTCATCGATGTCAATGATATCACGCGGTGAGAAAGATCTCAGGATCTTCGACCCATTAATTTCAATAGCCCACAGAGTTGTTTGGATTGCTTTGCAGCGAAAATATTTTCATCTCATCGGTTTGTTTACATTTCCTGAATAAGATTTCGCGAGGGGTATAATTAACATTTTGGATATTATATTTCATGTCCAATAGAGATCGAACTTCATCGATTGCTCAGAACTGATGCTTATAACACTGCGAGCAGACAAAGTAGGATGATGAACGAGACGTTGCTCGAGGAAGAAAAAGAAATTTTACATGGTCCAAAGATGCCGCTACGTCGGAAATTATTGCAGAATTCTCCTGTGGTTCACCAATTATTGGGTGAATCTTGCGACTTTCGAGTGATTTCTCTCGGTATTGCTTTATAATACACTCTCAGCAATTATGAAGTATCATCCATTTTTGAATTTGAAGTATTATAAAGATTAATTTTATATGGCAGGTCTCATCAATTTTGTATCAAAAGATCCCCGAGTGAATTATCTAAAAAATTCTCTACTAATTGAAGAAGAAAAATTAACAGAGTTGAAAATCAAAGTAGGAATATTGGGACATTCTCGTGAAAATTATGATATAACTCTCGCCCCCATAGAGGATAAAAAAGTAGTAAACAGAAAATCGGCGGACGCTTTGGAACGGAAAAAGATTTCATTGGTGGAGAAATCAAAAGGAAGCAAAGTTAGATATTTGTGCATTTTGTGGAGTCTTTGTTTTCTTCCGCAACTGATTGTCATGACTCATTTCAGAGCATGCATAAAAAGCTCACGAATATTCCTGCTTACGGGGAGGACGCTGAGCTTCTCGAAGTTTTTCCTTGGAGCAAAGTGAAGAACCAACGGGTCATATATGATGATAGTCATGGAGAAACAAGGGAAAAATGGATACTACGTGAATTGGATCATCAAACTCAAATATACGCTGACACGATTTCTGTGGTCACTACTGGCGATAATTGACGTTGAGTATTATTATTATTATTTGTTCCTTTTTTCCTTCACATATAAAAATACTGGACAACGAATATCTTGAGTGCCAAGAATTGTACATTTGTGGGGAAATCGTATCATGAATTGGCAATGGTGGAATAAATATCGAAAAAAAAATGAGAATGAGTGAGCACTACAGGCAATGTAAAAAATATGCTTACTGTAATTGTTACTGTACTAAACGAGAAGAATAATCATAATATATTACAAGGGCATACACAATATTAGGCGTATACACAAAAGAACAGATCCTCTTGTCCAAATATTTGCTTTTTTTTTGCATTTTCGTATCATAATCCTTTCGATTTCTGTTTATGTTTCGGTTCTATAAATTTTGCGAAATCACGTGGTGGTGACTCTTTTCCATCACATCAACTGTGAATTGCCCACAGTGCTTTTGAAAGAACCGCAATATTCACAATTAAATCTATCTGTAAATAGAAACATGTTCTAGTTTTTTTTTTTTTTTTCCATTATAATAATAATTATTATTTTTTCATTTTATTTTATTTTTTTTTTTTTTTTCATTTTATTTTTCGTTTTCGTTTCCCCAATATGGGGTGTGCCGTGAACGTTTTTTTTTTTCTTTTTCATTCGTATTCATATAAATTCTCACATTTACGATTTTACATACTCACGTAAATTTGCTTTATCTCGAATAAATATAAGTCAGTCAACATTTGGCTATTGCAAAATTCTTTGTTGGGTGAAATTACCTGGTTTGCTAACACACACGCATGTGGTTGTTCAAGTATTCAATCACACCGTTGGAGTGAATCAATTCAATTTCTCAATTCTTATCATCACAAAATTAATCGCATTCATCTCATTAACAAATGAGAACGCTCGAATGCAGAGTATATATACTACATACATTGGACGATTAAGTGATCGTTATGTATTATATTATCCGTATGATTTATGCACAGAGTAAACTGGCTTTTCATCACCGGTGATAAACATTCATATATATATATATATATATATATATATATATACATGTATACATATATATATATATGTATATATATATATATATATACAAAGCGATATTCAAACAAATCGCAATATTGTAAGAATGAAACGAAAGTGTTTCGCGATTTTGATTTTTTTTCCAAAACGGAACGGCTACCAATTTAATTTTCGTTATTTTCAATCATTATTGAATAAATTATTCCAGTTCACAATATCTGTTCAATGCGTTTTCTTAGTGAATTTTTACCGAAAAATATCCTAAGAGATCACGCCATTGAATTAAATTTGTTTTGAATTTCAACCATGGGTACGATGCAAGTGAATGTTCAATCATAGAATATCTGAACCCCATTAGAAAGATGGAGCTGATAGGCGTTCCGCACTGTACATTCTTCCACCATCCGTGCGTGTTGTGAAAACCCGTGCTATCTATCATACTTCAATTCATTCATTATGTGTTTCAAATTATGGTAAAAAAGAAAAAAAAATTCCGAATAATAATTGATGCTGTTCAGACTTCTACGATAAAAATACACGGGAATGTGTACGTAAATCGTATCATTGGACATGACTTATATATATATATATATATTCTTATTTCTATAAAGTACCACGAACTCGTCACGTACACGCATTTGCCAAGTTGTGATTTGGCATATTTTCTTCTTTCTATATAAGTTTGCACAACATGCAACAACACATTACATGCGCCACCAATTTTCTGTCGATGTATATATATACTTTTTTTTGTCCCCAATTATTCCGCAACATTTTCAATTCATCCGAACTCACTGAACATACAAATAATACATTACATTCGCCAGTTCACAGACATATATATCTGTCCCATCCTAACTGTAAGATATGAGGTCATGGCACGCCCAAACGCTGTTTTCATTTCGTGTATGCCTGTGCCGAAAAAAAAATTTCGTTTCCTTCCATTTATCTTTTTTATACCGAATGGGGCTACGATGCGATATCTGACATCAATTGGGCAAGAAGTGCCGGCTCCAAAAGTCCATGTGTTTGTCCCATTCGCTCTAAATTTCGTACGTCCTTATCGACCGCCTCTAATGCGCGTTCTAATTCTTCTTCTTCCTCCCTGGATGGTTCATACTCACCATTGCGACTCTCTGCAAAAAATGTGATATTTATTGATTGCATTTCGATACATTTCTTACAATAAATCTGTAAGAAGTCGTTTCCCGGACTCACCAATGAAGAGATCGTTGAATGCATCGGCAGGTAAATTATTCAAAACGTTTCCGAAGTCATGTTCCGTTGGATCCAGTGCCGCAAACACTTCATGATCACCCAATTCTACTTTGAGACCACCACCGAGTCCAAGTGATCCTAATCCCAATCCTAAGTTCAGATTTGCCGGATTCGATGTACTTTGTGGCACAGCGTTGATATTATTCAACGTTTTTGTATGCAAATTATCATTCGATTCAATTATTGCATTTGGATAATGATTTTCTTGATGAATTGTATCTGGTTTTACATCAATAGGTTTAACTGAAGGTGGCCGTTTTCGTTTTTTCGGTCTTGATTTGCTGCTGCTACTACTACTACTACTACTACTACTATTGATTGTATTAGTGATTGCAGTCGTGTTGATGGCGGTGGTGGTTGTACTGCTACTGTACTTCAGCCTTGGAATGGTCGGTGATGCTGGTTTTTTACGTGTCTTCTTTGGTTTCGATTCCTGAGCTTTGCGATGATAATTGTCACGTTTACGCGCGTGCTCCAGACACAATGGTAGTTCATGAGCAACGTCAAATACCGGCACACAACATTGTGTATTGTCACTAAATTTGGCAGTGCAGTGCTCAAACAGTAATTGATCGGTGTTCAACATTATATGCCGTGCACAATGACGCGTACATGGGAGCGATATTTGTTGACAACCATCTACGCCACACGGGCCACCAACGAGTAGTGGACCAGTTGCTACATTACCACCAATGCTCGATGAAATAAGTCGCCCACTGAGTGAACGCTGACGTCTACAAGCAGCCTGCAATAAACGCTGCATTCTTTTGCGTAGCAACGTCTCCGACTTGTGACCACTTTTGTGTAACTGAATTAGACGTCGCCGCAATTGCGATCTTTGTTGTGACAATCGGGCGGAACGAGGTGTGTTAATAGTTTCAGTGGTGAACCAGTGTCGTTGATATACCGCTAATTCATCACTGCTGGAATCGCTGTCAGAAATTTCATCACCTGCTCTGGGATAATAGAGTAAAGTATGGTCTCGACTCAGGTTCGTTGTCGCATTTGCGGCGGTGACTTCAGAATTATTTGTCTCATATCGTTCTTTTGGACGTGACAAATTGTGAGCAAATCGCATTTCCAAATTTTTCAAATGCGATGCTTCGCTGTCCGATTTCGCAGCATCTCCTATTGATATCATTCCTTCCCTATATCTAACTGTAGTCATAATGTCTCCTTTTGCCCGCCGTTTTGGACATTTTGCCCGCGATCCTCCAGTTTTACCAGTCATTCTCGAATTTTTCGTTGACTCTATGTGTTTACTATTTGATGCACCAATTGGTTCAGGCTCGCAAAATATATATGGATCAACATCTGGCCTTGTCTCAGTCTTCAACAGTGCTTTCAGACGATCGGCAAATTTGAGTTTATTGTCCATGTTTGGATTTTCTTGAATTGGGATCTTCATGGATTTTGCATTTGACTCCAAACTGTTCCACCTGCATTCTCAAAGTTGTCAAATAAACTTGTAGCAAATCGCGGACGAAAAATAATGTACATGCTCGTTACCGCGATGCCCATAAAATGCATGTGCTTATTCATACAGTGTAAATAATGGCAATAACAATAGGAGAGAGTGTATATAATATATGCTAATATGCTATTGTTTACAGCGTAATTTTCTGAGAAAAAATTTGATTATCCATGATAGACTATTCGGAAAACTTTTCGTTTAACCAGACACAAATAAGCATCTATGAAATAACAATTTGTAAAAACATTTGGATGCACATTTTCAATGTGATTATTTAGCAACTGAAGAACGAGCGTATGGGCGTCAAGACAATTAGCATGATAAAATTGAAATCACAGTAAAAACCACTCTTGCCTTGTCCAGCCATTCATTATTTCCAAAAGCCACAGGCTTTATTCAACAAAATTTCAACATTGCTGTAGCGATGATAATATCTCCGATAGAATTCTCGTGATGATGCTACTAATATTAATTCTCATCCAAGATCCAATTTATAAATGATGTTCAATAGTGTTGCATACTCAAAAATTTTGTTTGGTTATGTTTGCTTCACATCTAATTTCTCAAATTGCATGATGTTCAATATGACGCACTGTGACCTGTTTTCAAACCAAATATTCTCACTCCAATACTCACTTATTATACTTTAAATATACTGTTACATTATTTTTCAATATAACAATTGGACAAAAACTCATGAATGTGAGTTGTGATGATTTGTTCTTGGAACATAAACTCTCACCCTACCAAAGTGTACCTAAAAACACAGAGGTTGGCTGTTTATATTGTCTTTTGTTAATGTATCACAGAGGTAAATTGAATTCAATTAGATTCATTCACCTTTGCAAATCAATGATTTTAATGCTATTATTTGACTCTCCACCATGTAGTAATCGCAACTATTTATTGATAATAACATTAGAAAGACATGTCAGTTGTCTGAAGGCAGCAAGATGGCGGTCGCTACACACAACAATCGCCACCACACACCCAACACACACAACACCCACACCAGTCTCTTTTTCTTTATATATATATATATATATATATATATGTATATTGTATCAATGCTGTTTTGCGAAGCGGAGAAAAAAAAAATCTCAATGACTCGTGCAACCCTTCTTACACATAGGTACATTATATCATTTTACAATCACTCGTCATGTGATGTCCCTATATTATATAATTCCTACGACGATTAAAGTCGTCAAAGATAATATATACAATATAAAACAGAGACGGAAAAGAATGTAAAATTGGTACCTTAACCTCACTTCGCAATGTTGCAAAAGCCAGAGAGACCCCTTTGATAGTAGCTATTCTCATGCTCAAAGCTTTAGTATATCATTTTTAAATTTGTATACAAAATTTCAACCATGCCTTGTTTTATTGTCAATTCATCTTCCTCACTAATCATTCCCTTTATCCAGCTTTATATTATGGATATAAAGTTAATTTTTGTGAAGATTCACGTGAAATATATAGTGACGAGTGCGCTAATTGAAATTTCATTTATGTCCATACATGGCAAAATATTCGAGCAACATTTTACGAAAATCCTACGGTCTTTTTTTCAGATTCATCTTACTTCTATATCTTCATTTGTAGTACGTCTAATAAGTCTTTCATGTAAATCATTTGTTATTTTTGCATTATGGTATTGTTCATGATCTACACGGGGCTCGGCTTTTACGTACTTGTTATATTTACATGAATTCGAATATGAATTTGCGCGCGCTCCTTTATCGCAAAAAATAATCTCGTGTGTATTTTTCCCTCTTTTTTTTTGGCGGGAGATAATGCTAATTTCGAATTTTGACGGACACAAATTGTGAGTTCGTCCGTGGTCCGTGTCATGAATATTTGAATGGAATTATTATTGTCATTTAAATCAACAAATGAGATTTTTATTTTTCTTTCACTATATGAGCGAATACGCCTATGTATGATCAATCGATTGACAACTGCAATAAATAAATAAATAAATATAATTAACAGTAGCTTCATGGATAATGTTCTGATTTGTATGCCGAAAAAAATTGATAGGTACTTGTCACAATGTATAATGATGATATAAAGTTATATTCAGTCATGTATAATAGAATTGTCGATCAGCTGATTTTGACACATGTGAAACTCAACATAACCTTACACTGTCATTGCATCTAATGAACACATCATTTATTCTCATATTATTACGATAATTATTAGTAGGAAGGTTGGAAAATAGAATGAATTCGTTATATTATTGTGAATATTTTTCTTTCAACAAGATTCTAAACAATAAATTGTCAAACAAGACACTCTCATACGTCCATAGAGTGGACATTACATCGAGTACAGAGGCCTACACACCCGTCCGAACTGTCAAATTTTCATCCCTCTTCGTATTAGGATACAATTCACAATTAATCCCTTTTCCGCCACATATAAAATGAAACAATTCTACATTGTGGTTGTAGCCAAACATAATTTTAAATCCGGTGGGATGCTATGTCATTACAGTGTACGATTTTGTCGATTCCCTGGAGGCTCCATAGATTGACAATAATAATGATGCCAATCATCACATTCAATGTTCCATGTTTTATGAATGCAATTACACGATAAACACATCAACTACATTCAACATGAACACAAACAGGAGAAAAAAACAAATTCAAATACACATTGCGTATTTGGATAGCTTGTGATTGATACTCTCGATTATTGTATTGACGAAGAGACGTGAGTGCAGGAAAAGTTGAACATTATACTCGCAACTTCATTTACATATGATTGGAGAGACTACGGTACGTTATCTATTTGTTTTCACGAAATGTGTCGCGTTTTCGTCTTACCTTTTTATTTTCACTGACATGTAATATATTTATATATATGTAATAAAAATCAGCAGTCCGGCGGTACTGCCCATTATCGAAACTACCGTCTTTTATATCTGCCCCAATTTTCAATACACTTACTTTGAGGCACACTCATCAGTTTTGCATTTTCTCCGTGAAAAATTTTTCACTTCATTATTATTATTATTATTATTCTTACTGCTGCTGTTGTTGTTATTGTTATTGTTGTTGTTGTTGTTGTTGTTGTTGTTGCTGTTGTTATTAGTCATTATTATTTTTTACAATACGAATAACAATTATTATTATTATTACTATTGTTATGTCGTTTTCGTTACATAGGGGTAGGGGGACGGTGATTTAATTTGTCTAGAAACTTCTGACAAATGTTTCAATAGAAGGGTGTCGATGGTTCAGAGCAGAAAGAATTGAAATCTCACCGAATATTTACATTATTGAGCAGTCGTTCTTCTCTGGGATTTTTGTCCCTTGACAACTGTTGGTTGACCCTTGATTAAGCCTTTCTTGCGTCGCGCTGTCTGAAACATCAATGTTTTCCCCCCCACAACTTTAACAACGCTTGAAAATCATTATTCCTTTACAGATTGAATTGATGAAACGATACGAACACTATTTGTAAAATAAAGGAAAAAATAATAAACAATAGCAGGCAAGAATGACGAATAACGAAAAAATATCTCATCTTTTGACTATAAAACGCAATAAAACTATTCAACTAACCTTTTTACTGCGGTAGGCGCTCGTTGGTCGTGCAATTGTGCGCTCCGCGATCGGGATCCTTGGCCGATTAAATTCGTTTGGTTTCTTCACCCTGTACGCGAACGTTGCATAATTATTTAATACAATTCTGTTTCAACTCTTCAATTTGATTATCAATTCCTAATGACTTTGCTAAAGTATTGGATAAAGAAACAATATGTCAACATATAAAATTTAATTCACCTGTAAATTCTCACGAGCCAGTGCTCAGTAGTATAAGCTTCATCTAGATACGTTAATTTAAAGTTTTTATTCCCGATCTCGGCGTTCCTTGTGCGATCGTATCCAGCTGGCATACGATAATCCAATGCAACCTCACCGAAGCGGTAATAACTCAATTTATACATTAGGGAATTGAGTAGAGTTGGAGAGCCTTCGGCATCGACACGAAATTCACCGCGTTCAGTAAAATAATCACTCTCCCGTATATCTTGTGGATGCTCACCCTCGGCAATTCGTACCATCCACAAAAATTTATTGATATCATCACCAGAATAGCCAATCATTCCGCCAAATATCACTAATACATAATCCACGTCTAATGATGTCATTATTTCATAGGCTTTTGGTTCAGTAGAACTCATGGCTTTTCCAACCAAGGCAATATGCGAATTGTTCCACGTATTATTGTCAACGAGAGTGGTTCTAAAAATATAAGGAGAATGATGAGAAGTGTCAGTGAGACAAATATAGAATGAAGAATACATAATGCTCCAAATCAAACCTGTTTGCCATTCCAGCTATCTGATATCCATAGTCCCACCAGCTCATTACTCTAGCGTCAGTTGGAGTGTTTTGAGCTAACCAATAGTAGGCTTCCCTGAAGTCATCCAGTATATTCCTCCCTCCGTCATTACTGTAGTATGCTAAAACAATGGACGGACTAGAATAGGCGTTGCTGGTGACCCAGGTACAATGAACGGTGAACATCATCAGAAGCATCAGAACACCAATGACAATCCCATTGCGTAAATTTGCGCCAAGTCCATCGCCATGCCCCTTCGGCCTTTCGTGTTTCATTCGTCTCAATTTTCCTGCCTTATCATAAAGTCCACGACCAGGACTGCGTTCGCCTTCAGTCTCACTCTCAGCTTCACTGCTGTCTAAACTGTCTTTATCACCACTTTCACGGTCTTCTTCTTTAAGAAATAATTCTAAGAGTCCACTGAATGCAACACCCGAAAGCATGCAAACAACCGGCGTGAGCGTTAACATCAATCGGACCATTACACCAGCAAAATAAACAGCGCTCACGGCATATAGAACAATGAAAACACGTTCGTCATTAATACGCTTGATGCAGTACCACAAACCAACAGGGAATGTCGACACTAGAATGTGAAGATCGAAAAAGAAACTGAACCATGTAGTCGGCTGATGTTCTGACACAGAAGCTATAATTGGGATATGAATTTTGGCATATCCTGTATCCCAAAGACTGTAAAACCGACCACTCCATGGTGCCACTATTCCTAAATATGTCAATGCTATCAAAACTAAAAGAAATACTCCAGCTATTACTGCGACTACACCACCAAAGTATTTCATTTCCGACTTGGTTAGAATTGTTCGGAGATATCTAAACACACAAACAAACAAACAAAATGAAAATAAAATTCGGTTATTTGTTTCAATATTTCGTTGGAATCACATAAGAATCGTGAAAATTATTATGATTAAATGAATGCTTGACCACAATACCTTAGTGTCGCTACAACGATGAGAAGTGCGAAAACACCACCAGCTGCCATATGCTCCGATGTTCTTATCGGTTGAAATCCGACGAATGGAATTTGCATACTCAACAACAATCCAAGAATATAGAATGTTGTATAACTGACGAATAATCGATTACTGAATCGATTCATCACGAGTAAAGCGAACACATGCAATGGTATTAAATTGATAATGAATACATAACCTCCCCATGCTGAGAC
The DNA here is from genome assembly GCA_030523045.1 of Meteorus cinctellus. Lineage (NCBI taxonomy): Eukaryota > Metazoa > Arthropoda > Insecta > Hymenoptera > Braconidae > Meteorus > Meteorus cinctellus. Next base: position 12,535 of record JAPYZF010000670.1, read on the forward strand.
CATGTAAAAATATGAAAGTGCAGCTACCGCCGCCCAAAAGATTGATCCCATTTTTACAGATTTTACCCACAAATAGTAGGTAAATTGCAATGCAAATATTGCAATACCTTCATTGTCATAACTCCCTGCTACTGATCTTGAAATATAACCCGGAACAATAGCTATGAAACAAGCGGCGAATAGTCCAGCCCCCGCGCTCCACAATTCTTTTGTCAGAAAATATGTGGAGATTGCTGTGAGCCCACTGAATACAGGTGCAAGGAATACACAAATATCTCTGATATGCACTGGAATGTTTAGTGAATGCAGAATGTAATGGATTGATCCTGATGTTATCATGAGCCCGGGATAAACGGTACCACCAACAATTCGGCCGAGTGGATACCATGCTCTCTCATCAAACCAATTGAGAAAATTGTAAAATCCGTGTTGTACCATATAAGCTGTAGCTCTGTAATTGAACCTGCAGTTGACAAATCGCAATTAAATAAATCATATGGTATCACTATATATATATATATAAAGAAATATTCGATAAAATAAATATCATAAAGATAAAAAATTTCATACACATACCAAGGATCAAATTCATGAATTATACTTTCGAAACGAATAATTGCAAATAGTCTCGAGGCAAATCCTGATATCCACGCCAACAACAGAATGGTAAATGTAATTAAAGAACTTAGACCGGCTGCATTTGTAAACGTGGAAGATTTCATTTGCTTCGCCGGTGGTTTTTTATCAGGAAACATGACCTTCTTTGCGCCCATGGCGTTTGTCTTATTTTGCATCTCAAATTGTTTTATTATCGTTTTATACTAATTTCAGTTGTATCCAATTCTCACCAGCAAATCATTGGCAAATACGTGAGTAGGAACTTGACATTACACCACAAGACAGACACGTATCCAAATCTTTTTTTTTCTCACTTACGATTAACTCACGAAACCATACGGCGGCAGATAGAACCACCGGTCGCAATTTTTCTCACCAGCTAGACTAGGACACGTCAAAAGCTATATGCCAGCTCCAAGAAGGGCCACGTCGATAATGAAAATCCCTAGATTTAATTAAGCTATATAGATGGCTCTACGGTACTTTCTCATTCTATTTATGTGTGAATAGCAACGAATATCTTCAGTTTTTATTCAGCGCCATCATTCGAATTCATAAAACAACTTTTCATTTGAAATTGATAAAATTTATTGTACAAAATTACAATCAATCATTTGTCTCTCATTCTAGCTGATGCTATTGAAATATAATGCGATGCATTTTCTGATACATTATATAGTATACAATACTATGAAATTTCTTCATTGATTCATATATATTTGCTAAATGCCCGTTCAGATAATGTTTATAGAGATACAGAAAATAGTCCCTCAAAATTGTTTGTGAATCCCTGAAAATATTCACATAAATCTCTGAATAGTATTGTGATCCTGAACTTTATCAAGAGATCCCAAGTTGTCCCACCACAATGGTAGTTTATGATCAAGTATCAGTTTAAACCAGGGTGTAAGTGGTGAAGTGCACTCATGGACAAACTCATTTATCTTTGCTTTGGATACCCATTGTACTTCGCTCACCTCATCGGGATTAGGATCTAAGGTCACCATATTTTTTTGCAGAAATAGAACATAATCTATTTCGTGTTCGCCCCAAATGTTATCATGTCCGTACGCTTGATAATGAATTCTCGTCAAATAAAAAAAGTCATCAAGTTCGACTTGGCTTTTGGGAATACCAAGTTCATAAGTCAGTCTTCGACGTGCAGCTCTACGTACTCCCAAAATATTCCGTTCTTCAGATTCACCAGCCACCTCCATCAATGGGTGACTGCAACATGTGTTTGTATAGTATCCTGGGAAAGTTATCTATAGAAATGCAAGAAAAACTTATTAATCATGACGCGATGTACTCGCGATGACAGAGGTAATTGACAATCCTATAGATTTCTACTGCCTCACCTTGGTTGGCGATCTTTTCTGTAGCAACAGGTCACCTTTCTGATTGAATAAAAACACACTAAATGCACGATGTAGTAATAAATTTTTCTCAACATTGATTTTATGACAATTTTTCTTCGAAGCGTGCCCCACAGGCTTGTCAAATTCATCTACTAGTATGCACCGTTCTTCAAGGGCAGCTTGTTGGAGAGGTGCCATTTTACGTGAAGCATTACGTACAGCAGACGATTTCAAATTTCTTACAATGCCTTTAATTCCCGCCCCAACTTTCGACATGCTCAATTGCATAGGAAATAGTAATAGATGAAGAATTGTTTCTTTTGAACTTTATGCTCCTTCCTTTGGGATTTTTTTCGTGAACGATTAGAAATTGCCACGTACTATCCCATGCAGGATTATCGTTCACATTTGTGCTTGTAGTGAATTCAAGTCGAGACTATGAAATACATACTTGTTCACGAGATTACCTCGTTTTGAATATGCTAAATAATGTCAACCAACTTGATCTTCATATTTATGCTGATATTATACTTGATAAATACTATTCATTTGGACTGATAGCACGATTGTCAAGTCGATTTGGTTACATACATACATAAACCTGCAGATGAAATGCAAAAAAAATATTGAAATACGGAATAGTGAATAGATCATGATATTCCAATTATTGATGCAAGTATTACCCAAGTAGGACAAATTGATGAATTTCCAGAGTTAATTGAGTATCCAAGTTCGATTATACAGTTAACGTTGTTGTACAAGTGTTTTTTTTGGTGAGTGAAAGTACTAGTATCATGTGCAATTTGGGTCGAAAGAAAAAAGTCCGTGTTAATTAATAGTATGACCGTGTATACACATCACAGCACACAATAACACAACAGAGGAATTTCTTACTTATTATTGCCCTCCCACAAACATCTCGTCGTAATTATATATACATATATATATATATATATGTGTGTGTGTGTGTGTGTGTGTGTGTGTGTGTGGGCGTGTGTGTGTGCGTGGAGATTGAAAGAGCCTATCGAATGAATGTGAGTATTTTGTGTCGTGATGGAGAATGATGAGAGTGTTAAATTTCGTTTCCCATATTCCTCACTGCACATAAAGATCATAATGTTGAGGTTATGTTATGAAGCTTGTTTTCCGACAGTTTGTCACTTTGTCACTTTGTCGCATCACGATTATTGTTGAAGATTGAAATCATATGAATTTTCTTAATGTGTTTTATCGAACAACGCACGTGAAGATTTATTTTAAATTCATCAGTAATGGATGATGGTGGATAAACAAGAAAATCAATTTATATGAAATATCGTGTGATATTTTATTGTTTTGAAAATAAAGAAAAATATAGGCGTGATATGTGTGCTACGGCTGAAATTGCCACAATTCATTCACTCATATTCGCTTGCGTATAAAGATTATTATTATTATTATTCTTATTATTACTATTATTATTATTATTATTATTATTATTATTATTATTATTATTATTGTTATTATTATTATTATTATTATCATCATCATCAACATCAGAAGATATCTATTCCACATTATCTATCTCGGTAAGATAATAATCAAAGAAAAGTGTTTCGTGGGTGCAGCATTGAGGTAGTCAAAAGATATGATGATTATTTTTTTTTCAGATTAGGCATTTTGGAGTAGATTGAAGAGAAAATGCTCGACAATTGGAACTGGTTGAGATTGCCAACTCTCATTATTTAGGTATGTAGAGATGAGATCATTGTCTAGATGTATGAATCATTCATTGCTTTGGTAATTGTATGATAAACATGATAACTATCGTTGAATTTTTGCAGGAATTATTCAATTTTAAGAACCATTCCAATCGCCATGTATGACCGTATATTCGACCAAAATGTCTGGTGTTACTGGGTTGTATCAATTGCGGCATTGTTGTCATTTGTCGGATTCATTGTTGCTTGCATTTGCAGCTGTAGACACAACGAAAACAAGTACGTTTTTGATAAGCGCATATATTTTATTGAATTGAATTTCGAAAATTTATTCGACTGTCAATGAATTCGTACAATTTCATATTATTCGTCTTCATCCAATCTTATTTGCCCCCGAATTTTCATGAGAATATCGATAATGAAACGCAAAATTTAGATACACCTGATTACAATGACTCTGTGACAACAGGAGCGAGTATCTGGGACTTGCGGGCATGGTAACCATCACCCATTCTGAGAATCATGGTTTCGACGGTCAACCACAACCGGATATCGCACAAATTGTTACTCAGGATGCAGTGGATGGTGGAAAAAGGTGCCAAGCCCATCATCTGGCATGGCCGCATGTCCCCCATATGCCTGATATTATCGAAACTAATAACGCCCATTCGCAACCACACATTCTAATTAATATCCAAAATAATGATAACTAATGCTTAGACGGCAGCCGTCATAATTGCCCAGTCCGCCTTTTTTATCCCTATTTTCAATTCATTAACATTGCAATCAGCACATTATTCGTTTATCCTTATAAGCCTGATACTGATAACAATATCTATTGCTATTCGGCCTTCTGTTCTGATTATATTTTTCTGGTATTATAAATAGTAATAACGATTTTTATCTTATTTTGCATAGGACAAGTACTGCAAATAGAAGCCTGCCCGATATTCCGAAAGATCGTAATGGTGGTCGAGATGAAAATGGTATTGCATCAACTCGTCAAGATGTGATTTATGAAGCTGCCGAGGCAATGGGCGATCCGTCTGAATTGTATGCTACAGTACAAGATAAAGATCCTAATCGTGATACGGATGATCATGGAACCCGCACAAACTCCCAAGACTTATCGTTGTTGCAAGAGGATGACAGTGTTTATCCATATGCACGACTTAATCCTTCAAAATCTGCGAATGACGAGCATCCATATGCACAAGTTCAAAGTATTCAGAAACACGAATTAATTCGACAAGATAGCTTTCCCGATTCAAGTCAGAGTGCAGTTGTTAATCAAGCATCTACTTCATCGTGTCAGCCGACAAATCCTGTAGCACCACCAAGGACACGTCGTTCATCATCGCAAAATTCATTGCTGAACGTCGAAATATCATCGAACGATATTCATGCAGCGAACGCTATTTCAGGTGGTGTTCAAGCGAATCAAGATTTGCCTTATATGACTCCACCACTTTTGATGTCGATGCCAAGACTCCCTCAGCTACAACACAATTGTCCGCCACAGCAGCACTTTAGTGGTGACTCACAAGACTCGAAAGGTTATACCAGTATTAGTGTTCGTGAACCATTAGCGAATATAATTGCACAAACGAAAGCTGCCAATCGAAGTCGTCAAACACCACATCGTACTCTCACTGATTCACATTATGCAACTGTATCCGATGATTCGGATGAAATGTATGCAGCAATTGATGAACAGGAGAAAATTTATACAAGTGGCAGTGAGACTTATGCACAAATTCAGCCAATGGCATCTGAACAAAATCATATTACAGTTATTGAACAAATAATTCTCCATCAAGTACCATCTCGAATTACGAATGACGAGTCTAGTATTCTTTCCGCACCACAGCCACCGAGTGTCGATAGTCTCCGCCATGCTGCTCATGCACATTCGCGTCAGGCATCGTCATCAAGTGCTACGAGTTCTATTGTTAATCCGGGGTCACCGAAACCAGAAAAACGACAAGCGAATTCTCCATTGCCTCCGCCACCTCCACCATTGCCGTCCACTGATGAGCATACTGACATTTATGCGCTCATTGATAAACATGGTAAATCAGAAAACCATCAAGCACAAGGTCATCAACAACATTTAACCGTTGGAAAATCACTAGAAGATATGTACGCAAAGGTAATGAAAAAAAAACGCGAATCTGAAGAGGAAAGTCATTTGGTTCACACGAGCAATTCGTCAATGTCTGAATCCCAAATTCCAATGAAAAAACTTGTGGAAATTAGTCGCGCGTCTTGGTCAAGTCACGATTCTGTTGAAATACAGAAAGAAGAATTGGAGATTCATAGATCCACAAATATCCCACCAGATGTTCTGAATCTGGATATTTCTATAGAGTTCAGTAAAGTTGCGCGGATTTACGAGCTCGATCGTGTAACACCAGATCATGTTTTTGAACCTTCAATAAGCACCCTAAGGATCACCAATTCCACTGATAGTTGCAATGATCCGAATTATGAAATGTTACGACCATTTTCTCGAGGTGAAGATAAACAATCTCTAACACAACCATCAGCAAGTATGAGAAATGGCATTGATGTATTGCCATTTTATTCCGTGCCTTTCAAACATCGTCAAATAAGCAATGCAAGCAGTGAGGATCCGGGTTATGAAAAAGTTCGATTACGTCGTCGTGTTGAATTGGATGTAGACATGGATTCAGAGCCGAATTATGAAAGTATGCCTCATGAATCAGGTGAACCGAATTACGCATCAGTTTGTCGTCCAGGCTATAGTGATACTGACCCAAATTATGAATCGGTTCACAATTGCGATCCAAATTATGAGAGTGTAAGATATATGAGTTTATCACAAAAAATGAGTACAGAGCCACCATATGAACAAGTGAATTCCTATAAGAGTGATACAAGTGTCGATGGATATGAAAAAGTTCGATGCAAGCATAAAGAAGATCCAAACTATGAAAAAATTCATATATCGCATGGTGAACTAGTAGAGAACGCGGATACTGACGACGAGCAATATGTTCAAGTCTAAAGGGTAGTTGGTAACACGATTGAGAGGATTTTTTATAGTAAAACAATCTGCTTCCAACACTTCTAGTTAATTTCTCTAAAATTTTATATACACTTTATTCTCCCATTCAACAACGAAATTTGTGTAACAGTGGTTTATTTTAACCAATTCATATATTACATGGCCATCACATAGTAAATAATTTTTCATGTTACGATTATTACTGATAGATTAGCTGTAAGTGGTGTACTTTAATGTTTTTATAACAAATTATTTCGATAACTAAAGTAAAACTGAATTTACAAGGAACAAAAGAATGGATATAATGAAGTAATAGTGTGCGTACACCAATGAGGTTAAGACTGATGGATACCAGGAGAGCATGAGTGATGCAGCAAAGCGAATACAGCGAAAAAAATTATATACAATGGAAGTACTGCATTATGCGACTAACAGAAAACTCGATTCGAACAATAGGTAAATTGATTGCCGAACGTTACGAAGCTATAGAATTATTGGATTATCGTTAAATATTTTTTTTATCGCGAATGAACCGTTGTAAATATTGAATATTCTTTCATACCAACTTGTACTGGATGCTACTTGATCGATTACAGACATTTAATTATTATTATTTATTTATTGATTGATTAATTTAAGCATGGATACCATCGGAATAAACGTGTATTATAAATTATTTAGATTTCACGATATTGGTACTAATAATCATTATTGAGTTATTTATAACGTTCTCGTACACGAACAATTAAAGGACACAAAGTCTATATTACTTCATAGTTCACTTCCGAACCTCTTCAAACTTTCTAAAGTGGTGAAATAAAAAATATTAAAGTTTATAGAAAAAAGCTATGCCAATATAAATCTCTCCACATGCATCTGAGACTATGTAATGGAAGGTTGGCATTCATGAAATATCAAACCGATACGTCAGTTAATTTTTGTCCTACAAAACGTTTTTTCATGTTCATGACATCCCTACGCAATTTGTTCACTCAACTTGCATTTAATATATTCCGCATTCGGTGAATTATTTTTAAACGGCTTCATTTCAATATACCACTTGAGGAATTTCATTGAATGAGAAGTAGATGATGCCATTTGAATTAAGCCCTTGCAATTGCATTAATGAAGATAATAAGATGATCTTTATTACATTACCACTTACCTCATATCATGGAGCTCGCACGCATGTACAAAAGTGTGGCATTTTTCAAACTCATTTTTTACGTAAGCACAATGATTGAACATGTGACATATTAAAAGTGGAATGAAGTAACGGCGAGTGTAGATAGTTTTTTCCAAAGTATTCACATGTGATTTCATCTTTTTCACCCTAAATTTTAAGACAAATTTTTTCAATTGTTCCATCTTTTTTTTTTTCTCAATTTTTTTGTATATATATATATATATATATATACATACTGTATACATATACACATATACACACCCCCGCATATATATATATATATATATATATATATATGTAAATGATTATACGTAATAGAATACGGTTTATTATATTATTATTCAACGAGCGCGGTTGTGATTGTATTAGGGATTAATAGAAAAAATCAGGAGGGGGATCTTCTTTTGCGTTTACATATCAACGCCATTATAGTTTTCATAATTGCATGTGTTCCTCTGTTTTTTTTTTTTTTTTTTTTTTTTTTTTTTTTTTTTTTTTTTTTTTTTTTTTTTTTTTTTTTTTTTTTTTTTTTTTTTTTTTTTTTTTTTTTTTTGTTTTCGACGGTACAATAATAGAGCGTTATTCTCTTCACGATTACAACGATATATGCGTATATATATGCATAGATGAATACCCATATCTATTTTTTTTTACTTTTAGCTCTCTTATTTTTTTTTTTTTTTTCATTCAAGTGTCGAATTTATGAGGATAAACCATATCGCGGTACGTTTGGGTTTATGATAACTTTTTTCGTTCAAGGCGTGGAGTGAGAAGTAGTGCTATCAACTTTGCTGTGATGATGGTGCGAATGGGTTATGTATGAGTATTCAATTGTTATTCGCGTAATTTTTGTGACTTCATTAAAAACTCACGAATTTTTTATCGCCCAAGTTCAATTCAGCATTATTTCATTACTATATTGTCCCGAGTTTTATTATTGATATTATTTATTTGGCTCGCGAGAGTGATGCTAAAAATAGCGACGTTTGATTGATCTCCGTTGCTTCCTCGCCTTATATCTTATGTTTGTCACTCTGTAGAATTCAACAAACCAAGGAGAACTGTAATCACGCATATTATATTTTGATCAAATAATGGCCGACATAGATTTATCTTAAAAAAAATTTTTTTTTCTATGATCAGATGAATTTATCATCCTCCAATTTATGATGATTCATGTTTGTTTCGTTGGTGTAGATTATGATAATTGAGATGCACAAAATAAGTTAATTACGGGCTTTGTGGCAAGAATTCACAAGCCGTGGTTTCTGTCCCATATTTCAGACCTTTCATATGTTACATACATGTTTTTTATACATTTTTCATCATTTGGGAACTCACAGAAATGTATAGTTAATACACTATGTACAATCAAATGGCTCTTCATATTACAACATGAAGGAGTTCCTTCGCTTCAATCCTCACACTCTTAAATAATTAATGGTTTTATACTTTTGTTTGTGCTTTTCTTCAATCTTGTTTCTCATTAGGCATAACGTTTTCTTTCCATGGTTCATCCATAAAAATCTAAATTTTATTTTTTATCGTGAGCGGCTTGAGTGTAGAAAAAGTTGTGAGAAACAAAACTTTCACATATGATTTCGTCAACTTAGTCTGGTTGTAAACTGACTACTCAAGCGCTATACAATGATTTTTCTTGTATTTTGTTTTCATCGAATAAATCAATTAACACACGGCTGCACACGCAGACTTACACACATATTCACACTTCCTTCATTTAATTATGTTCGGTTATGCCTACTTATAACGTGTTTAAACAATTATATAATAATATATACCGCCCGTGATTCCTGATAAAATCCTTGGCGCTTGGATCGAAATGGCATTCCGACAATGTTAGTACTTTTTGTTTTTGTTTTGTCTTGTTTATAAACTATCGATTGGCTGCGCGAAATTTACATTGATTATTTTGATCTTCATATTCAACTTCACATCACAGCCACTCCAACAAAATTGAAGATACCATGAACATTCGAATTTCGATTGCATACTCCTTATAACTCATTATTCCATCAAACACATAATTACTTTCATTCTTGGTTTCATGATATTACCACAGCTCCAAATTTATAACGTACATGTAATTATGTAAACCCGCGTGAATCCGTGCAACGGAAAAAAAGAAGATGAATTGTTCAAGTCGGATTACACTTGAAACGATGCAATACGTTCGATTGGTGTATTATGGAAAGAGTGTGTGGTATATCCTCATAAATTCTATTCCCTCATGTTCTTCATTCACACACACACGCACACACACGCACACACACACACACACACACACACACACATATATATATATACATATAATTATTTCGTATCGGAGGTATTACGATCTATATGCTTTATGCTGTTTGTCATTTAATGATTCTAATATGTAATTCCTCGTCGTCAAATGTCACCAATAATTTGAATGAAAAATTAGCATAGGTAAGTATTTATGGATGTATGGTTTTTTCCGCTTTCTCTATCTTTGGGTATGATTATCACATTATTTTTTTTTCCCATTCAGCGAAAAGTAATTGAACACAATCGTACGATATCAATAAGTCTTCTTCGACATACTGCGTGCAGCTAAATTTTTTTTTTCTGTTCATCGGTAGGTTTTTATTATCGTTTTTTTTTTTTTTTCATTTCCTTTTTTTTGTTTTTTTTGGTTTTTCCCTGGAAAGGGTCTCTTTTCTCTCTGTTTCTGCTTGTACACCTTCATCTTGCATTGGTTTGGTTAGTTACTCTATAAAATGTGAAAATTCGCGCTTAAAAAAAATGTTAAATGCTATGAGCAACGGATTTCAGCTTTCTGTTCGTATATATATTTGTAACATTATTTTTCATCTATATAGTTGTCTTCGATTCATATTTTCGAACAATTTCACAACATTTTTCCATTTTATACAAACTTTTATAATACTTATTTTCTTTTTGTTATATTATTTCTATCATTCTTCATAGGTCCACCAGTTGTATTATTCATATTTTTAATTAGTATTATCCGTCTACTCGCTGCTTTCTCGTTTTTGGTTCACATTTCACACACGAAATCATTACGTTGCAAGTTTCAGAATTGTTTATTTTCATTTATTAATTGTTACGGTTCATCTGTAGTTTTTCTCACTAATTAATCGTTCTCGCGATTTTTGTATCCAGTGCATAAATGTATGGTACGATTTTTAATTATCATAGTTTAGAATATACTTTGGTATAGCTCCAATGGCAGCGATTAATGTGAAATATACATATACTTGTGAATATTTTATTATAGCAATAATTACCATTTATCAATTATTTTGTATTGTTATCTATTTATCTATTCATTATGTGTCACTGCGTTCTCTTCATTTAGAATTTAGGAGATTGGCAACCAACGTGTTCATTCTCTTCCCTTGACAATCATTCCCTTTACACATCAGTTTTCTTGTCTTTCATTTCTCTACTACTTGCATTAATTGAATGTTCTTCGTGTATCAATGCACACACACACACACACACACACACATGTTCTAAATGTGATTACAAGAATAAGCGAATTAACTGAATGGCAGTTATATCGAATATGTTCGTAAAATACAGTGGCACAATATAATACAATAATATTCCTTCCATCTGTTACTAACAAGCAGACAATAATGAAGCGTCGGAGAATCCATGTGGTGGACTTTCAGCCCTAGGCATATTATAATCTTAATGAGAAATCGTCAATTTTATACACATATGTTTTTTTTTTTCAACCGTAGAAAAAATGAGATGTGCGTATTAATGTGCACCAATCAAATCATAAAATCGTACACATTGTTTGGCCCAGTATAAATTACACACTTCTATTATGTCTCTTAAATGAACGTTCAGATGTTTTTTTTGTTCGGTTTTGTGGAATTCGTATTCATTATGAAAGCTATTAATTTGTAAACCTGTATGCCTTATGACTGGTGAGGTCCTGAAAATGGACCCTGTATACCTATACAAATGTCGGCAGACTAAATTTTTAATTACTGTCGTTTCTTTTGTTTCTATTTATTTTATTCTGTGAGTTGTTCATTCAATTTCGCCAACATCGATTGTATACATTAGTTCTCCGGATCGATAAAATTTCATTCATATTTTCATATCAAGATACCTCTTCAATCTAAAACGTACGTCTGATATTATATCTATTCAAATTAACATTTTAATGTTCCTTCATTCATTACTCAACAACATTTTCGTGTGAAATAAAAGGAACAAAGACAATTTAATCATGAATATTCAAGTGATTACTATGTGTAAAGGAGTAAAAGTCGTTTCGTCTTCAAATTTATTTGTTGCATAAGAATGTCATACCTTTTCACTGTTTCATTGAAAATATCCATTATCGTTTATTCTTTCATTTCCTTGTTTATTGATTTTTCTTCATTATTACAATATATAAAAAGATCAGAAGAACGCGTTATTTGAAATGAATTGCAGGTACCAGCCTACAAAATGTTAATATTACCCTTTAAAAATCACTCAACAATATCTGCAACAAATATTGATCTCGATTCTATTTTGATCTCCCTTAACACGTACACTCTTACTGTATCAATTAATCTACATAAGTTTGTTATTGAGTCCCTCCAGAGGTACTAGAACCATTCGTTCTCTTTTTCTTTTTTCATTTATGAAGACGAAAGCGACAGTGTTCCTTTGACGATGATGTCATACATTTTGTTATACGGATGATGAGCTGTTGATGGCGCTGAATGTGCTGCCCATAATTTTGGGCAACGATAATAATAACAACAACAACAATAACAACAGCAGCAGCAGCAACAAATTTATTACACGAAAGACTCGATTGAATTATTTGATATAGATTGAAGTTGCGCCATACGCGGAATTTTAGTCTGCGTCCAAAAGAACTACCATGGTAGGACGACGAAATGGTTATAAATGATAATAGTCAAGGGCTGTTTGGACTGCTAGCTTCCTCGCCGCACACGTGCTCAATTTCGCTTCCACTTGGTGGACTGGGTTGCTCTAAATGATACGGATCAGAATAATTGTGTGTATGTCCGTGGCTATGGGTACTTGGTGCGCGATGAAGGAGACTGTGATGACGATAACAATAATGCATATCGTCAACGCGCTGTTGGAGATCGTCAATGTGCGCTTCCTGGGCGCGACGCTTCAATTTACGATGGCACAGAAGACAAAGTGCGAATGCTACCAATACTGCAGCCGTTGCACAGCCAGCTGGCACGGCATAATTCGCTGGAGGCACTGTGATTCCACCTGTGAAGTGTTATTGACTCTTTAATTGAAATGTATTTCAGTATGGGATATTATTAGTGGGAATTCGTTGAAGTCCAATTAATATGTGAATTTCATTTGATGTTACATATCATATTTTATTGGGAAATATCGATCCTGACAATGAAAACGATTATGGAAATTGCTTTGATGTACAAATATTAATGCAGATTGATGAATATGGAAGCAATTATAGCATCGATTGAAGAAGATTTTCACATAAAGATTTCGTTGGCATGCGGTTTCGTATATAATTATATAGATAAGCAGTTTCAATTCCACATTCAATTGTCATGCATATTAGTGTTTTCTTCGAGTATTTGTCTGTTTGTTGTTGTTTCCGTTTACCTACGTATAAAAGTTTGAGTGAATGACAAATATTTGAAATTATTTCTCGTTATTTACGTCATCACAAATTAAAAAAAATATGATGTTAGTATATTAATTATATGTATGTATGATATCGCGATGAATGACGACGAAGAATGCCGTGGAGATGTATAATATTCGCTGTATTGTGAGTAGACTCACGTGATAAGGGAGAGTTCATAACATGCCGGATCAATTTGGAGCTTCGGGAAGCCCTCAGATGGTCACGAGCACAAAGCACACACAGAGAAGAAGCATGTCAGTGATTCCGGATATTGCGAGTGTCAGCGATGCCGATGCTGTACCTGTGAGACACCATATATAACCGTTCACCCACGCCCCGGAGTACCCCAATAAAATAAAATCATAATTCTTCATAGAATATTGATATCGCCCCTTTTGAACATCTATTCATACATCCAAATTGTGGATTGGACATATTCGTTTATTTTCGTCATCGAAATTCATTAATTGTTTCCTCTCTAGCAGTAATATTATTGTTGGTTGATTTCAGTCGTTCTTGATAGTTCATTTTTATATAATATATATATTTTGTCATGGTAATACATGCTTCGTGCAATATTATTGTTATATATATATATATTTACACAGTGTATAATTGGGCGATAATTTCAATGATTGAGATAGAAGATTTTCACGTTCAATCGCGTGTAATAAATTAAAAATTTTTATTCCTGTACCGACCGAACCATGTATTCCATTTCATGAGCGTGCAATTGATATAAATATGAAGATATATATAATTGGTCACACACGTAAGTCAAAGTGCGTCAATCAATCAAGGAATCATATTACTGTACCATCCAGTGGCAATAATTGATGAAGAATGAAGTAGCTATTAGATTATATACATACATATATATATATATATATATATATATATATATATATATATGTGTGTGTGTGTGTGTGTGTGTGTGTGTAATACGATAATAAATAAAATGAGAAAACATTGGGGCCGAGAGAAAAATTTTTAGATATAAAATTGTGCTTCAGATAGAATGAAGATATAGTGTGAATAGGTAAACACATATACTTTGGGGTAGCTCAGTAAGGCAGTAAAAGTTCATAGGGCGATAGCAGCGTTGATTAATAACATATACATGTATGAATATATTCCATCGATGATGTATATAAATTTTTTGATTTGTTTCAATTTTTATAACTGTGTTGATTTTTCTTTTGTTTATCAGAACTCACAGTTCTCCTCGTCAGATGTATCGTCTGGGCCACAATTGTCGATATTGTTGCAGCGTAAAGATTTAGCGATGCAATATCTTCTTCTTCCACCACAATGAAATTCATCAGGATGGCACTCACTAGCTACTGATACTTCAGTCCATATCGCACGAAACCCCAGTTGTCCAACTGCTTTATCGGACGATATAAAACTGTAAAATGTGAATTCATTTAAAATCTGTAATCTATCGTAGTCAATAAGTTTGATCGAGTATCGGCATATGTTATTTATTATTGAAACATGCCTCAAACGCATATCGTGTCCATCTGAAATATATGTCCACGGATCGTCCGGTTGTTTACCGCCACATAATTCAATTGGCGGTGATCCTAACGAGAACCACATTCGTAAGACAGCCGCGGGACATCCTCTTGCTGGGAATTATTTGGACAATTAAGTATAAAACGATGGCACGAATAAATTTTTTTTCCTCCAAAATAAAACTCACCTGATTGTTCACCCTCAACTGAAAATAGCTCAAAGTTTAGCAATATCCTGTGATAAGGACGAACAGTCACAAACCAATTGCAAGTTTTACTTGCTGAGTTTTTCGCGGGGCCGTCATACTTGTCAGGGAAATTTGGACTGCTGATGACACCGTAGCCGAGACTACTTATGTTCGAGCCGCAATCTATAATTCAAATATAATTAAATTTCTGTACTTAGCCAAATTTTATTCAATAGAATAATTGGATTATCCAGGTAATATGTACCACCGAATATGGATTTCGCGATATCAAATGTATATCGCGCTTTGAAGCCACTGTAAACAAGCTCAGAGTCTGAATGTAAAATAACTTTTAGTCCTTGAGCACCAAGAATGGATTCGACAGGCCCTGGCGCCGTCATTCCGCAATATCTACCGATCAATGTCTCGGTACTATCTTGATACATGTTGTAAATTTCCAGCCAATCGTCTTGACAATTTTCCGGACTAAGTATAACAAATGTTTGGATGAATTGTAGTTAACAATCAAATTCAAACATTAAATGAAATTATATTTATACTTACCCATAATGTCCAACTGTCAAGTTTGTGAGTCTCGTTCTCACTTTAAAGTGGTCAAATACAAGAGTAACTTGTTCATTGGGTGTTGCCAAGAATAGATAAGTGCAATTGGTATCACTCGGGTAATTGCTCGGATATCGAGGCGAATTGAATTCGCCTTTTTTCCGCGAAGAACTCCGATACGTGAATGTACAGCTACCGTCCGGTGCAGCGGTACCGGGTATTTTGTACTCTGTTTCGAAGCTATATCTATCAAGAATTCAATAAAACAACGTAGAATTATTATGTATTATTAATTGTAGCTCAATATCAATTTCCACTTCATATTTCAGAGTATATATCTGTATGTATCTGTGTTCAATTGAAACCATAAATTCTGGTTGATACACTCACTTTGCTTTGAAACCACGGCCTTGTTTCAGCTCACCACTGCTAAATACCATAACGAGTCTCGGCCCATCACTAACTACGTGGCTCGGATTTGTTTCATTACCGCACAATTCATAATCGAATTTGTCATATGAATCTGTTGCCTCTTGACCCTTAAGGTAAATTTTGAGGTAACCATCAGTGCAAGCGGACCTGTGTTGTATGATGATAATGATACGGTACAGCGAGTAAATTAATGGTAGAGATATGTTGATAGGATACATTTTGGCATTCATTGAAATATAAAATTAACTCACTCCGCTTTTGCCTCGCCTTTGGATATATCAAACGATATAAATTCGAGTCTAACGCGCTCGAGATGTTGTGAGTCTTGCATACCGTAGATAAAATAACGGCAAACAACTTTTGGTATATATGGAAATGGATAATTAGGACTGACCACACTGCCCCAAGACTCTTTTGAACTCAGAATTTTTTGATCACACTCCGATCCTCGTATGTGCATGCCACCGGAGTTATTTATGAAATCTGTTTTGTTTATTTTGTTTTTTTCATAATTTTTGCAATTATGAAAAAAATAGGGAAAAGGAAAAATGAAAAAAGTCAATGAATGAATATTAAAACACATGAGAAGTCGAAAATTACTCGTTTCAATAATTACCTAATTTAACGAAGCTTTCGGAGAATTCGAAAATGCCTTTGAAGCCACGGTTTTGAGTGTTTGCAGTACGTTGCAGTGTAACGAATAAGACTGTGAGATTCGAGTGTGAAGAATATAGCACCAAATTGCGCTGCTGGCCGCAATAGGTTCCAATCACCGGGGCTGTTTCATCCACCCCATCGTACACTTTTACATAATCGAAAGGGCAGCTGTCAAGGATTGAAATAAAATTGTGATTGGCACAAAAAGTCAGTAAAATCCTCCATAGTCAATTATACTGAATGATATAATGTAACTCACTGAGGACCACCATAAAATAGATCAAAGTCCCGGAACTCCAATCTCACTCTCTGACCACTTTTACCCATGAATCGATAAGTGCAGGCAAGATCTTTTGGGTAAGTTCCAGGATATGTGGGTGACAATATTGTCCCCGTACGTTTTATCGTAGAATTAACCAAGAATGAGCATGGTGTACTTGGTGCTGGTGTTCCTACCTCGTACTCGGCTTAATGAAAATTAATTGCATGTGTTGACGTTTAATTGTTCGACTTCAATGAAAAATAAACAAAAAAATAAATTAGTGCGGGAGACAAATGTTGCAATACTCACAGGCGTTGATGAAAATGTAATGTCCGCTGAAGAGAGCCGGTAGCGTAACATTTTTGTCCGTATAGAAACTAAGCGCAATGCCACGATAGAGTGATACACGTCTTCTCGGTGGAATAGGACCGCAAAACCGACCGCCGAATGGTGTTTCTATCAGCTTGGTTGCATTATCTGACCGTATCTCTGTGTATACATCCATGTATTCATGAACACATCTGTGAAATAATAAAAATTAGTTCTCAGAATTCAACGAAATATATATGTTCTACAATTTTTTCCTTCAAATTCTGAGTCTGGAAATAAGTAAATATTATAGTATGTAAGAGTGATGTATTATTTTCAATTCAATCAAGAGTCCCTGACTATAATAATATGTCTATTCGTGCGAGCAGCTATTCGTCGTATGACACGCCAATAGACATTTCCAGTATTTACATTTGCCCATGCTATTTCACCTCATGAATACTAAAATTTGTATTTTCTTATGACGACCCCCACCCCACCCCACCCCAACACTCGTATTTTTGTATTCTTTTCCGTTTCACTTTTAGGTAGAAAATAATTGGAGAAAAAGTTCGTGTGATGATGTTAATATGAGATTGAGCATTGAGAGTGAGGAAAATTATAAAGTACTCACGCAGGCAATTCACCAACAGCAGATCCACTGTTGTTTCCCCCAAGCAGCAAACACAAATTACACATTACATATTTACATATTTACGCAGCCATATATACATCCAAAATTAAATTGGACATTGACAATTATTATACTATAATCAGCGATTACATTTCAATGAATAACTGTTCCATGTCACTATATACAAACATTTATGATTAGTATATATCATTGAAAAATATATATAAAAATTAATATAACAATAACATTTATTATTTATACATGCCACGAATTTTTAATTTTTTACATAAATATAAATATCAACTGACTCGGGCGGTGATCCACGGAGGCCAAATCTGGTGAAAATAATTTCCACACGTTGATGTGGCGCCGCCAGAAATGTGTAGACACACTGTTGTGATTCGCCTATAGGATTGATCAGAGTTGGCGCGTGGAAAGTACCATTTTCCGGGCCGCCTGAGACACTGACGAACGTCTGGTCACATCCTATTGACAAAAGATTCAGTAACTATTCAAAAATTTACTATGATTCAAATCCTATTGAATGATGCTAGAATGTGTCAACAAAAAAATGAACATTGAAGAGAGAAAAAAAAATTGAATATACAGTTTATAATTTAAATTCTGTTCTTTCCTCACTTATTCGATATTCTTTTACCCCATTGAATATGCTGGATTATGAAACCAAAAAATGTATATTCCAGTCAACTTTTTTGCTCATTCCACATATGAAACGTTAAAAGACTTTTTCTATGTGTAATCATAAGACCTCTTAAAGTTACACATGTATGATACTCACCCGTGTTGTAATTACTATAAATATATACATATATATATATATATATATAATTGTCGTATGACGTACTTGGTGCTTTGGCAGTGGTGAAGGGTCCCGGTGGTGGTGGCGGTAGGGATGGAACGTAGTCTTGCTGTGGCAGTGGCACATCAATTACCTCGCGGGCTGATCACAATCGCGCAGAGTCGAATGGGTGAGAGTTGGCATGAGAGTCGTGTATGTTTAAAGCAGATAGAAGACGCCAGGAAGAAGTGTCCACCGCCACCGGGAACACACCACACCACATTTTATATATTCAATAACGTTTATTTTTTCTCTACAATTAACTCACTGCTCTTCTTCAAATAATGATATAATGCGGGAGTATAACTAATTTTATAATGTGGGGGAAAGATAGAGGAGGGAGGCAGCAATTGATAATTGGACGAGTCAATATTAGTTTATTAGCGTCGGTAAACTTAATTGAAATTATTTTGGAATAATTATTACCTTTCATTATATTTGTTTCTAATTATAATAATTCATCACTAACCTGTGATACTATGCGGGCAAAGTAATAGAAGGAAGATGATGGCAGGCGAGACGAAACTACTCCCAAAGGCATGCCACAGTACTGAAGCCATACTGTGTCCTGAAAGAGAAAAAAATACAAACAATCAAATTAAACATCTAATATTTATCATGAGTTATTGTAAAAATGTTGTAGTTCCTCATTATTGCAGACATCGTTCTATTTACCATATCGTCAGTGTCTAGTCCAGTCCCACAAAGCACAATGAATGATGAGCCAGGTGATCATCTAAAGCAAACAAAAATGTTCGAATAATTTATGTGTTTACCTTAAGGGTCTAGACCCGGTGGTCTAGAAGCTCAGAATTAAATTTTTTTGAAGAAATGGCGCGTTGTTGAAATTTGTAGTCCATAAATTTATATTTTTTCATCACGTTTTGCATGGAAAAAAATATAAATATTCAACGTAAAATTTTTTTTTTTCGTCCTGCGATAGCTATTAGCGATAGCTATTAGTGTATTGAGTAATATGTTAAAATTTGAAACGAATCGACCGAGTACTTTTTTTTTGCCGTGCGCCGGGCAGAAAAATAGTGTTTCGAGATAATTGAGTTTGAAGTTTATGGTAATCTTATAAGGTAAGGCGCCGAGTCCTGTTATCTGCCTCAGCGCTGACTTTCTGAATAGGCTGTAGAACTTGAAATATCGTCAATATCTTTACAATCATTTAACAGCATATTCTTAAATGATTATAGTTTCGGAATATCGAAAAAAAAAATCTATTATTTGAAAATTGTAGACTACCGAGTCCCTTTAATAGTTGACAACTATACGGGAATAAATTGATAGTTGATACATGAAAGCTTGTATTATAAATTCAGGGATCTGGAGTGTAGATATAGAACAAAAGCATTTTGCGCAAACACCTGGGAGTGTGTCGTAGGTCGTGGGTGAATTATAGAGTGCCAGAGCCCACCACGCCCTCAGCCAGTTTCATGCTCAGTGTGCTTTCAACGTCCTCTAAGCTCCCGCTTATCTTTCATCGTCAAGAGCAAGAAGTGAGAGCATATACTAAAACTACAATGTTACTATGATGAATCATATGCAATTTACATTTACCTCTATTCTTTTGTTGATATAACATATTGGAAATAAAATATCAACTATTTCGCCACGCCCTATTCACTAATTCATTAGTCATTAAATTCTGGATATCAACATATACTAACGGTTGTTTTATGAAACACAAGTGGGTGTGAATTCTGTCTTATTTGGCGAAGATTTGACGTCGTCACAGTCATCTATACAGATCTCTCAAAGGTACTGCCTTGTATATAATGTCGCCTTGCCAACGAGAAAAATGAAAATTATACATTGTAAATTCTTTAACTAATATAAACCTAATCCTGAATGAAAACATGGCTGGTTTTACGAAAACACACACGACGTGATTCAATAATGGGTGCCAAACTTTTTTGTAATAGTCATAATATTGAGGAAACAAAAAGAAAGTTGGGCAAAACAGATGTGAAAAAATATAATAATATCGAGAATATACAAATATATGATGTGTATATAGGGGAAATCGCCGCAAAGGGTGGGGTTATATAGGATACGAACCGCGCCCATGCGCTTGGCAAGGATGCCACGGATATTGGTCAATAGTTTGCCGCCTCTCAAACACATCTAAGTATTCTCAATCCTATTATTAAATATACTGCAGACTAGTAAAATGCATAGAAATAAAGAGGACTCTCAGAGACATTCAAGTTGTATATAAACAATCAAACAATCAATCAACCAATATGATATATTTATATAATGTCAACTTACCGTGGAAGTTTCCTAGACATGTTTGCCAATCCAGTCGCAGGTGGCGAAAAATTTTGTTTTCTCTTACTAATTCCTCGTGGCGTTCACGCACTCACCTTCTCAACATTCGTGAATGTCGCCCTTTATTTTTTATATGCATTTGTTTATTTTTCTCTGTAACAGTTATATTATTATTATTATTATTATTATTATTATTATTATTTTATTATGATTGATAATTATTCTTTTCACCGCTGGGCAGTTTCGCGTGATTGTTGTTTTCACAATCGGCATATCGCTGTTTAGCTCATTTATATTTCATCCTCCTGACAAATTTAATCATGCAGTAATAGTTGCTTGATCGAGAGCTTTGGGAAAACAAAGAAAAAGAGAAAAAAAAAAATTTCACGCTAAACTATCTTGTGATTGCAGACACGGGTTGGTTGTTGGGGTGCGCACGCCCATTCTTTCTCTTTTATTGTAGAAATTTTTTCCTCATTTCCAGTGTCCGCTTTTATTATTCTGTTCAGATTTTTTTTTTTTTGCTCACTGCTATATGTCTCTTCAATACAAACTCGTTGTGTTATTAACTAACTACTGCATCGTAACGTTTCAATATGGCAACCATGAAAAATTAATGATGGTTAAGTAATTGATGATTTATTTATAATTGAAAATATAATACGATAACGACGGCCCTTTGTAAGTGTCTCTAAGCGCGCTCGACTAACTCCTGCACAGTAATTCCATTCGTTGTCAATGAATTTTTTCACATGATTATATATTTTTTTTTTTTTTTTTTTTCTCACCTTTATCCGTTGCGATAAGCTCTCTTCAATATATTTAGCATTCCGCGTACGCTCTATGATATTTTACTCTTAATAGGTTGTTCAATTCGCTATGCAATGATTTTGGTTCACGCACGAATAACAAAGTCAACAACACGGCCAAACGGTTCAAGACTTCAGAATATGAGAAGCCGCGTTTCCGCATCTATTTTCCACGTATTGAAAGTTTCACTCTTGACTCCTCTTCTCTTTCCCTATAGACGCCCTATTTCTCTGTTGATGATTCTCCGAACGCGCGGGCGCTCGACTACCTCTAAAGCGTCCACCCTACACACGCCCCAACGGTGACGCTAGATGTCGCATGAGACGCGCGGGCGAGGAAGTAGAATAAGTTGGAGGGGATTCTAAAGGAACAAGAGAGTTCTCATGGCGGAGTGTGTGAGGGTGAGGGTGAGGGTACATGAATTTGGGTGGAATTCTGTGGTGATGCAGAAGTACCTTTTTAATTTTCGCTTCATTCCACTCTCAGCTATATTTCATTCCATTCATACATTCATTGGAGTTCTCCAACTACATAATCATATACTTTATTTTGTTTTTATCAGGAACGTCTCAGATTTGTTTTTTCTCATTTAACCCGGATGAACTCAATGTTTTTTTATCTCACATGATGTACACCAAAGGGACGATCAACCCTCCTCCGGTAAGTGGAACAAGGATGCGCACTACGAATCGCAGTAACACTCACGATTCACTACTCACCATTGCAAAATATTCCTCCTCCTTGATACATATATGTATGGATAATTGGATATGCTTGTGCATGGATGAGTGGCGGCGATGCACTGATTTTTATTCTTTCCTTCATTTTGCCCATATTATGAGACTATGAAGAGGTATAAAAAAGATGTGTGAAGGGGCATCGAAAGACGAGCTTTTGTCAATAGGGTAATTAAACTCGAATATGATGATCTAGGGGATGATCACCAGAGCGTGAAAATAGTCCGAACTGTGATAACCTTGGAGAGAATGGGAAGAAAACATACTGTGTTATAAACGAAAATATTTGTTGGATTTTTATTCCCTTTTTTCCTGGCCATTTTGCTGTTAATGGGTCATAGTGGCAGGTGATTCCAAGAGTTGAGAATGAAGTTTAATGCGTGATTAAGAAAGGTAATTTACATACAATTGTTTATTGAGACATGTAGAATACATCTTGGTTCATACATAAAAATCTTTGACACGTTTCTTTATGTTTTTTTTTTCAGTGTTTTCTTGTTTTATTCAAATTAAGCTCCGAGCCAGGACAAATAAAATTAGAATGATGAAGAAGAATATAGTTGTGAACAATCGGTTTTATATTTCATTTTATTTTTCTTTCTTTCATCCACAATTTTGTGTTGCCCCTCTTTTCTTGATTCAATATTTTTCTATACTATAGTCGTCGTTTCGTTTTTAATTAGTAATATTTTGACTATTCCACAATGCGAATTATTGAGGCAACTTTTTTTTTTTGGAAGAATGAGCGAGTTATGAGATTGCAATGAATTACAAAGGAGAAAACAAAAAAGGCGAGGCGATCAGCGTAGCTGAGCGATGGAAAAATAATAATAATCAAAGACAAAGAAATAAAGTATGAATTTTTTCGAATTCAATTTGAAAGCCAATTTAACTGCGTGGAGGCTTTCCATTCTAGGAACCTCATTGCGTTTCTTTCATTCACAGAGCTTAGTCCACATGTTTCATTATTCGTTAAAGAGAAGTAACATCACATTTCACACAATAAAATGCGTATTTGCAGAAATATTGCAGATAATTATGGGAAATAAAAAATATATCGCCATTTTTTTCCTTTTTTTTTACTTCAACCGCACACTCACTATTCTGGTACGTTATCCCCAACGTGTCATAATAGTTTTGGCTTTAGCCACGGATTTTTAATCTTGTTACTTAATTTTTTTGTCTTTTTCCTCTATATTTTCATTTTGTTTCCCACTTCGAAAAAAAAGTGAACCATAATTTGTCAAGACGTGCATTCATTTAAAAAAGGTGCTCACGTGTGTGTCATGAGAAAGAAAAGAAAGACGGGAAAAAAAAATCTATCATTATTTTACCAATGTGTTATCAATTATTTATCATCCATATATATATATATATATATGGGCGCGTGTGTGTGTGTGTGTGTGTGTGTGTGGGTGGGTGTGTGTGTGTGCGTGGGTGTGGGTGTGCTGTATCGTGAGTAAATGGGGGCATTTTGGTCAAACAACATTTAAGGAAGAATAAAAAGAATATAAAGAAAAATGACGAAGTATAGTAAAATAGAGAATGTAAAAAGGCGCTCGTGTCGAGGCCTGGGCAGACACAGTGATGCATAATCCTAAATGCAACCTTCAAACCTTCTCACAGGCGCCCCAGTTACGGCTCAACGTACAGAAATGTTTGGCGATAGAAGGAGCGGGAACGATAAGGCATAATGGTGTTGCACAAATATAGGTATCGATCAACACTGTGAATGATGATGGATGAAAGAGAAGGCTATTGAGTGATAACGGCTGTATAGCCGAAGTGTAAAAGAGATAAAATCGAAAGAGTGAGACGGTGAGACTGGAGTAGGTGGGGCAGGTCATGTCGGAGCGTTCAGGGCGCCCGCGTTCAATGGGTTAGGGGTCAATAATGTAACGCTAGAACCTAGATCAGTCTAAAGTCTCGTTACCATGAACCGACGCAGCCTTTTGTCACTCGTGCTTCCCTCGCCCCCACAAGTTCAACAATTCACATTACCAATAATGGTTTTTTTTTGTCTCCTCGTCTATTACAATTTCCCGTTCACAAAGTCTAAAGCCACAATTAATTTTTTTTTTCTTTTCATGTGATTTTCAATTGAACTACAGTTGAACTCCACGAGTGTTCAACAATTCAGATTTATTTTCTGATTTCATACGTTATTTCTTAAGTATTTTTTTTCTTCTTTTTAATTTAGTTTAGGTATTTTTTTTTTTTTTTTTTTTTTCGCCCTCTTATATATTTGTTCATACGGAAACATTTATGTTACAAAAACCCACTTAGTATGATAAGCAATAGCATCCTTATTATATTGTTAAAATTGATCGTATTCTGTCATCATTATAATGCTTTCATAAATAGGTCGGTAGGTAGGTGATTAATGAAAAATGGGATGGTGATTTGGACGTAGGCAGTGGAATTATTTTCATGTAGTGGTTCTTCGGATATTAAACTAAACGAATCCATTAGACATTGAAGGATGAGAAAAACAAAGAATAAAGAATTTTAAGACATTACAGATCTTGTACAATGATTATTGAGAAAAAATATGAAGACAAATAATAATTAATGAGGCTGGGTTACAGGGGATTTCATTTTTTTCCTTTCCTTCTTTGCATCGGAGATTATTTAATCAATCATCATTAATATTATAACTAATTGCGATCTAACCCCCTTTCCGTTTCATTTGTTCTTATTATTCCTCATTTATTTCTCCTTTCAGATAGAATCTAAAACAATAATCAGCGGTCAGGGGGTAAACAAGATTAGAGTTAAGTAAAACATGAGTAAAAAGTAACAAAAAAAAAATGCTCATAAATAAGAGGGTTTGCGAGCGATCGATCTTTATGTTTTCTTTTGTTTAAATCCAGACATTGAAATTCATTATCATATTTTCCATGCTCGGTTAAGAGATGCATAATATTTTTCATTCGTTTTTTGCTTCCTGATGCATATCCCATTAACGTTTATTCTTTTTTTCTTTTTCTGTTATGATTATCAATGAGAATATTATATATTGTTTCATTAGTAATGTTAATAGCCGATGTAAGTTCCGAAAACATTATACGTTTTCCGGCGATCTGTGCTCGCTTTCATCATTGTATTCATTTACTGATCGTATCATCTAATTGCATGGGGATTCAATACCAGTGAAAGGGGGCTACTATACGGGGCTTCAAAATAAATGCATATATATATATATATATACATATATTGTGCTCGGCGAATTCAATGTTGCAGTGAAAATAATTATGAACAGGGTTATTCGATTGTCAGTATGGTTCAACTCCGTTTGCATAAGTTCTTTGTTTGTTTGTCTTGTTATTATACTTAATTGAATGTCTCATTCGCTCGAAAATTCCATTCATCCACTTGTCAGCAGGCGCGTATATCTATTTGCGATGGTTTTACTTTTGTTATCCAACAGCTAATTCACATTAACTTTTTTTTCTACATTTGTTAGTTCCATAGTTCCATTAATTATTTTCATAAAGCACATTTTTTTTTCCCAATTTTTCTTTTAATTTTGTTCTCTTAAAATCAGGGCTTTCGTTGACTGAAATGTTTTATTTTTGTTTATCTTCGTTTTCTTTTCAATCTCCAGAACAAGGGGGTGGGGGGGAGGGGGTAGTTGGGGCGTCAGGGACAGGGACCGACTTGCAACCCGCACTTACAACTCTTACTAATTAACTAACAGGCTAACAATAACAACGAGTCTCAACACTCAAAAAGTCGTGTGCTGGTATGTATTTTTTTTTTCCATTTTTTCTTTTCTATGAATTTTCTTTTCTCATGCATAATCCTGTATACGCTAATATGTTGTATTAATTTATGCTCTTTCAACACTTTTTTCTGTAATTATCATTATCAATTCGGTAGCCAGTCAAAATCGAATTTTTGGAAATTCGGGACGCAATAGTCGCGTCTTTCCTCTCTCCCATCCTTTTTCTCTCTGTCTCTTTCTACCTCACTTTCATACATATTTAGAATGCTCCTCCCGGGTTTTTTTTACCGATTTACCACGGTAGAGACAAAAAACTTTGACTCAATAATTTTCGTTAAATCGCATCTCGTAAAAAAACGCGCTAAATAAATACAGTATATAATTTAGAACACGAGTGGCGGCAAAACTTTGTTTTTTTATCCACTCGCCAATTGGATTTTCTCATTGAATGATTAAACATTTCATAATATAAATTTTTTTTCCTGGATTTTCCTAATAGTGTCTCTTTTCTTTTTTTTTTCCACGTTTATCCCCATAATTCTTTCCCCTTTACTCTCAATTCGTGTGAGCAATATGTCTCTTTCTCTCATACTTCTCTCATACTCTCTCTTCCTCAAAAGTCAAATTGATTGCATGATCACATTTAGTTTTTTTTTTTTTTTACAAATCACGCGCATCACGACTGCGATAAACAGAAGAAAAACAAACGTCAATGGACGTTGCGTAACATTTGCTGTCACATATTTCCGTGTCAGAAAAAGAAAACTTTGCCTGACCCTTATTAATAATAGTTTCACTGACTGTACACATTATAGACCAACAATAGAAGATCTAGTTGCGCTTGGCGCTTTTTATCTCTCAATCTTAACACATACACGCACACACAGGGGGATGCATTCTGGATATTATTATTCTAGACGTTCTCTTTCGTTCTTCACTTTCAACCACGTGCTTGTAACAATTTTTGTTGTTGTGTATCGGAACCGTCTGTTCACACTACATTCATGCATTCTGCTATAAATTTCAACGTTCATACGTTCGCACGCACTTCCTTTTACGCCATTTATTTTATTCATTTATAAAACATTCTGATGAATTTTTTCAGTCCTTATCAACCCGCCCCTATCTTATCGTGTTGAGTAGTTTCCTTTTTTTTTCGCTGTTAGAAAAAATCAAACAAAACACTACACGAAAGACGTTACTGCTACAATCACAGGCTATCACGCATTTTCAATCTCAGTTTAACTTAACCACTTGCACTGGCAAAAACTTGATAAACAAAAGCATTACGATGTGCGTGGCACGTATTTTCAGCGCAAGTGGTTAATTACGACCCATCACGATTCAAGAAGTGTCAACATAGTCGGTAATTCCTTCAACAGATAAGAATTTTTTTTTCCATTTATCCCTACATTTTTGACAGTTGAACTTCGAGCATATTTGCGCGTTCCGCATATTATCACTCTCAATCACTTTCCCTCTTTTTGTTCTTACTTGGCAGTAAACAATGTGACAATGCAGTAGTGATTATCTTAACGATTACGACATTACAATTAATATTATCAATAATAGTACGGGGTGGTTGGGTGGTCATTCCAATATAATAATAAAGTTCGAGTGGCACATCACTGTACATTAGAAAACACAACTCTATGCACGCGGTAGACAACGGCGGTGTGGCGTATACATACACATCCACATACACATATACACACCCGCGCGCACACACACACACACACACACACACACACACACACACACACACACACACGAAAATAGAGTATGCTATTACATTAAGGGATCGTCTCAGTGTGAAATTTAAAAAAAAATCGATTTTTTTTGCATTATCGGATAGTATACACTGTTATGAACATTCTCTCAAATTTTCGAATCGGAATTCAAATTATCACGGTCGCTACAGCATGTCTTGTAGAAAGGGAACAGAGCGGGACATCTGCCCTGTCCTTCGTGCCGTTCGACCCTTACTCCTTTTGTTATTTTTCTACCTGCGCGTGTACTCTTCTAAGGTTAAGATTCTATAATTTCGCGAAATAAACTGGCCAAGCATTTCAGTTCGTTTTCGACATCCACCCCGGATAGACATACGGGTGAAAACCCCAAGAAAATAATTAAGATGGACAAAAAAGGCGCGAGGAGCACGAATCCACGAAGTGACAGAAAAAGGCCCGCAAAGTTCAAGGGAACAAATCGGCATTGCATTGAGACCGATACGTCATTTGTAAGTACTTCGGCGGCGAAAATAGCGAGAAAGAGTCCGGAGTTTGAGGTTGGAATCGATCAAACATTCAGGTATTTTTTAATCGAATTTTTCTTGGTTTTCGGCGCTCTGCAATAACTCCTCAAGTGCAAAAAATGTGATAGTGATGTGAGATTTTATAAAAAATCGATTCGAGGATTGGGATTCAAAATTTGTGTTTAATGTTTGGTTCGGATCCGGCTGAAATCAATTCTTGTCCGCTGATAAACAATGCATACGAAATCAACCGTCGTTTCTGTTTCGTCATGCGAATACTCGGCATCAGAAATTTCACCGCATTGATGGATCTGACTTCAACTTT
The DNA here is from genome assembly GCA_030523045.1 of Meteorus cinctellus. Classification (NCBI taxonomy): domain Eukaryota; kingdom Metazoa; phylum Arthropoda; class Insecta; order Hymenoptera; family Braconidae; genus Meteorus; species Meteorus cinctellus. Next base: position 41,645 of record JAPYZF010000670.1, read on the forward strand.
CAACAGCACGACTTATTACAGAATCCTAAAAACGCTGCATATTGTTATCAAAACGGTATACGAGGCCGTTATCCGAAAAGCAGGCTCCGAAGAAAAGGCAAAAAATTTGGAAGCGGAAAATCAGGCGGATATACTCACGGTCTTTGGTGATGGATCCGGGTCGAAGCGCGGTTTTACTTCGCGCGTGGGTATCGTGTCTGTCATTGGAAAATACACCAATAAAGTCCTGGACGTTGCTATTCGGTCAAGCTTTTTTCCCGGCCAAAGCTTATTCACTTTGGAAGGGAAGAGAGAACACGGTCGAATACGATGCATGGTATGCGATGCACGAACCGAAGTGCAACGTGAATCACGAAGGCAGCGCTCGAAAAATGGAGGGTGATGGCATGATCGAAATTTTCAAGAGATCTGAGGAAGTACACAATGCAAAATACGGATGCTATTTTGGAGATGGAGTTACAAAGACCTTCAAGATGTTGTTAGAAGCCAAGCCTTATGGCGACGATTTCGCGGTAAAAAAAAAGAATGCAACATAATAAACACCCAAAACAACAATGAGAGTTTCAATCAGTGTATGTGGCAACTCGCTTCCAAACATATATATATTGTGGGAAGCAAACTATAGAAATCGCGACGTATTGTGCAGCCTGTACGTTCAACGAAGGGTTCGATTCAATTTTAAACATCTTGGACACAATGGGGTGCACCATAGGGCCGATAGCCGCAGACTTCGCTGCTAAGTATAAGGCGGAGCGCATCAAAATTGCAGAACGCCGAAGCTCTCTGGCCAGCAAAGAAGCCAGAACAGGTTGTCGGAGCGAAATTTCAACCGAAAATGAGCAGTTCGACGAAGCAGAAAGGGATATTGTATGGACCTGGCATCGCCGATTGATCGTAAGTAAACGATTTGTCTAAAATTTTCTGACTTCAATCTTTAAACGCGTGTTTCTCGGAATGGTGTTTTTCAAAACGATGTCCACTCTCAAAGGAAGAGTTTTGAAGATATCTATTTCCAATTTTGAGAGAACATTTTTAACGACATTCTCTATCGCGCTATGGAAGCTTTTTTTTTTTTTTTTTTTTTTTTTTTTTTTTTTTTTTTTTTTTTTTTTTTTTTTTTTTTTTTTTTTTTTTTTTTTTTTTTTTTTTTTTTTTTTTTT
>JAPYZF010000671.1:0-34141 GCA_030523045.1 Meteorus cinctellus
GTTATGTTCAGGAGGTCTTAAAACGTCGAGATCTATGAAAAACTCGACTTTTCATTTTCGGGGTAAAAACAATAACTTCCTATCGGGAAGTTAAAAAGTAAGAAATAAATAAATAAATGTAGAAGTTGATGAAAATTACATATCATAATATAACATGATTTATGTTTGTTTTCTATTATTTTTCAGTCATTAAAGTGTAATAAGTTATAAATAATTTATACAGAAAGGAATAATATTACGTAATCAACAAACTGGTGGTTCGCTTGTCGGTAATTGTTCAAGAAGGATTTATGAGACGACTCGCGGTCGCAATTGCACTGTGTGGAATTGATGACCGGGGAAGAAGAATAAAGTATGAAATAGGAGAGTGATCAGATTCACCATCATTAGCATTATTATGGTCGTGAGAAATTGTTGAAGATTCACAACCTTTTTTTCTTCTATTTGATTTTTCTTATTTTATATCGTTTATTGTAAGTTGAGAAAAATCTTACCGCAGTCTTTGGTGGTTCATTCTTTTGTTGGACAACTGAATTCACAACAATTTTTACATTCTTTCCAGACTTTTTTGATTCAGTTTGTGCATCACTTTTGTGGGTTTTGCTTGGTTGAATGTCCAAGTTTTTCTTCAAAACTGTTGGTGGTTTTGTTTCAATTGGAGGCACTGTCGTTGTTGTCGGTTTTTTTTCTTCTCCACCATCTGTACAAATCGGAGTATCAGAAATTATGTAATTAGATAAAAAATTGTTTGTTTACATTTTGCTTCTGATTCGAATGTGTTGTGATCTTTTACGTTTTATTTTTTTGGATTTGAAATTTTCCCTTCTGAATTTAAATATATTGAAACAGTTATATTAGATTTTCTTTCCTATTCTTTCTCAAATTAGCTCACCTTGATGATGACTGGATTAATAAACAAAATTTGCTACATTATTTCTTAACGCCAATACACAACTCTGCTTATTATTTATCCTCAGATCATAAACTAAATCTCCAACAACTTACATAACGTAAAAATATTTTCTAACGTTCTATGATCTCTCTCAACACAATTAAAAAATAGTCTCCATCCTTTTTTCAATTCAAATCTCTTCAACTGACCTTCTGCCAACGATCGGGAATCTCCATTTTTCCTAAACTTCAAAGTCTATCTACATAATTTTATTAATATATTCCCGATTAATGCATCTAATTGAATCTTCAATCATTTTTATGTCTTTATTAAAAAATCAACCATAATAATATTTAGTTTTTTCTGAATCCATTTTCACAGTGCACATAATAACGAGAATAATGATAAATAATTGAATGGAATTTGCTGATTGAATAATAAAATTAAATAGCCTCGACACATAATTCCATGAGGTCTTCATGTCTCGCTTGGAATTGATACTACATAGACACTTTCAATACTTCCAATGGCTCTACCAACTCTACAAATCTCAATATCTGCAATGGCTTTGCAAAATTCTCGATAGCTAAAAGACATCTCCAACGAATAACACAATTTCATTTTGTCCTAAAACAACAATTGAACTCCAAAGAAGTTGATGTGTTGCTGTCAATTTCCAATGATATTTTTTCAATATAATAATTTAAACAGTTAGGACAAGCGAACAGTATTGCTGTCAGTAACATTTATCCTTCTCAGCGGGTGTCGCTGTAGGATAATCTTTTCATGTCCCACGTCCTTGCAAGAGTCAGAGGTTAGGTTTGATTTTGCTGCATCATCATTTGATGAATTGAGCAAAAGGTTTTACAAGTAACAATACGATGATTTGCAACATCGTGCTTTCAATAGAAAATAAAAGTAAACGAGATGAAACGACTGAAACGAGTGGGACTATATTATGTATTTGATGAGAAAAAGTAGGCGTGAAGCGAATAAACGATTACCAAACGTGTCAGGGTCCCTCTATCGTTGAATCATCGATAAACTTTGTATGATAAATTGATATTATAAATGAAATTATCTTAAGAAAAAGAGAAAAACACATCATCAGACTGTACATGTCCTCCAATAAATGGAAAAAAAGTTTTCCTGATATTATCTACGTCGTTTTTTAGTTTTTTCTGTCACATATTTGGATAATTTAATTAATATCAAGATTAGTAAATTTAAATAATTATAAAGTGATGTTAAAACTCGTTTTCATTTTTTTGTCTCTCTTCACATCAATAATTCTTACCAGCGGGAGCACTTTGTGGACTAAACACCATCACGGTATTTCCAATAGTCGTTGTAAAATCAAGAAAACCATAGACTGTTTGGGTGATGAAGTCATTCTTGATCACCTCTAATTGTGGCGTTGTGTCCACTGTTTCAACAACATTGTTGCTATTACTACCACTATTAACGTTATACACCTGCGATAGACTTCCGGCAACTGCAAATAGAGCAATAAAAGTACATTTATTAATTTTATCCTCATTATTTTTCTTCTTTAATGTAATACAAAAAATAAAACATTCAAACACACGACTGAGTTGGTAATAAAACTGAAATTGAACCAGGTCAAAACGACTATTTACAACTTGCATTGCTATTTTGTAACTTAAGTAAATAAAATAAAAACAAAAAATAATATACATATATATATGTATATTTTTTTTTCATCTGTGCAATGCGCAAATGTGGCACCTGAAGGCAAAATATTCATAGACATGCGAATATAATGTCCCCGTAAAAGCAATATATTATTATTTTTCTTTTTTTTTTCATCTAGAACTAAATCTCAACTCTAATTCCTTATAGTAAACTCGCTCGATTACTTCATTTATTTTCATCATAATTGCGTTGATTTGATTTTGTTGGTTCTATTTTATTTGAGTTCACACACAGACCTATTTATGTGTCTATTTGTTATTTTTTTTTTCTTTCTTTTTTTGGTTAGATCATTTTATTACATAAACGTTTAATAATGAGCATATGATAGATGAAGCGATTTTATATCTGTTGTGTGAGAAAGTCCATCACATTATCGATGATTAGTCATTATTTTTTAATCGAGTAAGACATTTATATACAAATGTATATTTTATGTGTGCGTGTTTTTATCGATGTGTGGGAAAGATCAGGCCTTCTGTGATGTTATAGACACACCCGCACCTCAATAACCTCAATTATAGTTATTAAATAATTAATCTAATCATCGTTATTATATAAATTTGAAATGTGAAAAAAAGAAAAGCAAAAAATAAATAGTTCTTTTTCTTACCGCATGCAGATAAAATGACGAAGAAATATTTGAGTTTCATGGCGATGGGTCAGTTGGATCTCATCGTATTTTTCAGAATGGTAAATCCTTGAATACTGAAACAAAAAATATGGAATTATATTTATATGAATGAAATATAATTTAAGGATGGAATAGATTTGTCATGTTAATGACGACATAAATAATTGTCCATCAGTTAAATATTCTTTTTATTCATTTGTTGCTAGTGACAAATTAAATGTGCGTCTGTTTATGCATTCGTAATTTGTTCAGGATACACAATGCGATTATTATTATAGCAAACAAGTCGACCCTGAACAACGTGGGAATTGTAGAAATTTATATTTATCATTTGTTCAGTTATTTCTATCTATTTTTATCCTTTTTTTTACGTTTGTGTATCTTGTGGGATCTTTTATTTTATTGTGAAGACATTATGGATAAATATTTCTAATTATGAGTGTGATAATGATATTTAATATTTTTTCATGTTCGAATGTGTTTTTAATAGTTGGTGGATAATTTGTTGATTGTTGTGAATTAATTGAATTTTAGTAAAGTCTTTTTTGACTTTATTTTTATCCGCCTTTCGCTTTGTGCAGTTCATGTTTGAGTGATATTTTTAGGGAGAGAATAATATGTGAAGAAAAATTGTAGCTTTGAATGTCGATGTAAGAGGACTGTTCATACATTTATAGAGATAGAAAAAAAAAATATTCAAAGATTTTATGAGTGTCTTAACGACCTCTAAATATCGCAATTTATATGGCTTAAAGTTCTTTATGATTTCATAATAAACAAATATGGAGCGTGAGAACTGTATTGAGAATAAAAAGTCTGTATTTGTTAATGTATATTATTTTCTATCATCATTTCACTTATTTTTTAATTTCTTTTCTGTAATTATTACAGCGAATTTTGTATTTATAATTTTTTTAACATCAATAACATCAATATAATAATAAATATCGAATTCCGGAATAACGAAACAATTTATTGAATTAACAATAAATTTTGTTTTGTTGTAACTTTCGATTACGAATTAAATTTCATCAATAATTCATATTATTCAATTTGTTTTTGTGTTATTCATTAATTTTTTATGAATTAATCGAGTGAATTAAATTCGTAATCATTTCAATTTGATTTAGAAAATTCTTTTAACTTTAAATCTAAAATTCTTCTTCTCACCATGTCAGTTCCCTTTCACCAACAATAATTCATTATGAAGACGTGTGTGAATTGCATTGAACAGTGTTCGCCATTCTTATGTGAATAAATCTTTATTCTGATTTCATAAACTTCGGAAGTATTTTCAAGCATCAGTAATTTAATATCTCGTAGCCTTTCATGAATATTAATAATAAATAAATGCTATAATAAAAATTATAATACGAAATATGAAAAGAAAAATTATGTAACCCAAAATTCAGTAACAATTTTCAAGCAGAAAATCATTAATATTTTATAACAAGAAGTAAATTTTACTATTCTTATGGTTCCTTTGAGAATAATTCGAAAAGTAATGGACGTATCGTAAAAGCTATATAACACTTTTTATAGAGCTGAAAATTCTCTTCAAAAATGGTCCTCACCATTTTCATCGTAAAACGATGTTGTAACATGTAAAACACGCAATTCTCAGAAAGTCAATTTTTTCATTTGGTTCAAAGTGACTATTAAATGTTTTCACTTATTTATAATGCCATTATAAATGGTCAACCAAATTTCTCCATCATCTGACAAATTTCAAGTATAACTTTCCATGGTAAAACAAAATTTTTTTTGTCTTCACATTTTTATCAGTGAGAATAATTCATCAATATATAAAGAACAGTATTCAAGATTAGAATGATTTCACAATATTCAAGGAAAATTTCCGACTCATGACTAATTAATTAAAAATAACACAATTTTCTCTAATTAACGACAGATATGCAAAGAGAAATATTAATCAATTCTGATTGCAAAATCCAATTCATTTTCATTACAACGCAATGAAGACTAAGCCAAAAATGTATCAATAAGAATTATAAATAATCCAAATTGGTTATGTTACCACACATCAAATTACAGTAAAAATATCTCATTAAATTGATGAAATAACTGATTAATTTGTTGCTACATATGAAGTACATAAAGAAAAGATCTTAATATTCATCCAAGAAATGAACAAGAAAAAAAATGGACGGTAACAAACCAGAATACAACAAATCCATAACAATCATATAACTAAATATCAAAATATTCCCTCCGAAAGTTTCAATATAAACCAATAAATTTACTATTAAACTTGTAAACTTTCACACACGACCGGCTTCCATCGTTATTTATCAATAGTAACTTTGATAAATTAACAAGGGCAGAGAAATAAAAACAATTCACTATCTACTGTGCTACATTTCTTCCATGCTCCCCAGCGAAAAATCATCATGAAAAGTTCGTATCCGTCCAACAATTTAGGTTAGTAATTCTTTCCTTGTGTATCCAACCGTTTATTAATTATTATTCTCATATTGTTGTATAAATGATGATTTATATGGTGATATCTGCTCTTGATGTAAACAATCTGTTATTTATATAACATTTTACTTCTGTATCATAGTCCCAAAATTTATTCCTGTGATAAAATAAAACAAAATTATAAATACAATCTCCATAAATAAAAAATATATATTCATATGTATGTTAGTAAGTCTTGAGAGTGAAAATACGCGAGAGTTGAGAACGAGCATTCAATGAGCCTTTCACCGCCATGGGTATTATATCTCACGATATATATTGCAACAGTTTTAACTTAACAACTCTCGTGCAGGTAATCCATTCTCTAGTAAAATTAATACTCATTTCCCTCACGCGCAATATTTTTATCCAATTGAATTTTTTTCCATGAAAACTACACAATTATTATTTACGTCAATTAGATAAACCTGATTTTAATTTTTATCATAAATATATATAATCGTCATTTATAAAGTAGGTAAATAAACAAATGGGTTAAATTTCTTTTTCATCATTTCAATCTGTGTTTAATAATTAAACTTCCGAATAAAATTCCAATGATAAATTGTGTTGAATGAAAAAAAAGAGAAAAACAATTAATGTACATATTTATGATTCATTATTGACATATTCGACAGATGAGAATTATTCAAGGATCATTGCGCTAACGTTTGCTATTGGGAGTATTTGTATATGAATATAAATCTACGAAGGAGTGGCCCTAAGGCGCAATAATTTTATGTTGATGTTTTATACTCTCACTGTGGACATTATTATGATGAATAATATCCTTTTTGTAACAATGGCATAGTTGAGATATTTATATTTTTTTTTACAGCTTGACCTCATGTTCTTGAACCATTGACAAAGTGGTTTTTATTTCTCCCACTGTTTTTTGAATTTATGTTTCGATTTGAATAATTGAAGATAATTCTTAAGATAACAATTGCAATTGGACAGGAATTAATTTTATTTCTATTTGTATAAAGATTTCTGATGGTTTTGGTGATTGAAATGTTTGGTTATGTTGTCGATTGTTGATGAGGAATAAAGATTGGGATGGAATGAGGTGAGTATTTATTTTTAATTAGTTCTATTTATAACAGTCGTGCATGAGTGATTTTACTTGTTATATTAGACTGTTCTCCCCCTTTTTAATGATGTTATATAATTTCAAGTCTGTATTACAGTTGTTCAATAATTTATGTCTGCGATGCCAGTTGCCACATGGAGAAAATAGCGAGCTTGGAGTATGGTGGATAATTCGTAAACATTCGAGGAAGAAATACAGATTTGGATAGTAAAAGAAAAAAAAAAGATTGACTATGTCACATTAATTCTTTTTTGGTGGAGTAAAAGGAAAAATTTGCTAATTAATTTGTTGAGGTTATCTGCAAATAATCAACAAAGAGAATTCTTCTTCATTATTTTCCATTTGTTAGACTTCATGAACAAACATAATCATGAGAAAATAGTTTATTTAATTTCATTAGGAGAAGAACTGCAATTGATTTTGTACAATAACGAGAGAGGTCAATTTTTGTTAACGTTTTAGGCATGATTGAATTTCTTTATCGATTCTACTTCACTATCTTCAATCATTGTTTTTAATTTCGAAATTCATTATTTACATTCGTATTGAAAGATCGTGAGATTTGATAAATTGAAGTTTATTTGTTCTGTTAACAATTTATGATTCAAAAGATTTGAACAACTTTGATAAATCAATTTGATTTTGTGATGACATAATGTTATGATTGGACATTCTTTTTTATCATTATACAATTGCTCAATGTGTTTCTATGAAATTTAATTAGTAGATTGTTAATAAGATTGCTGAATTTGGTTCGGAAATAGTGAGAAACTCATATTTAATGTTCAGAGAACCATAATTGCATTAATATTCATGGAAATGACCAGAGTTGGCGCTGAAGCTGAAGTATTTCATGGGAAAATTGATGTAGTTCAACATGAAAAGTATTTTGTGTACGTAATTCTTAGGTTATAATGAAATTTGTTCAATATTTCTGCATAGGATAATAAAATAATTTTTATTTTACACTGAACTGTAACTGTGTGTTGGAACTAAATTGTGGATATGTTACACTTGCTACAGAATTAATTTTAATAACGGATTTTTTTTTTCTGTGCTGGACAAGAGAAAAGCATGTCGCTCTTCATCTCACTCGCACACACGGAAGTAGAACACAATTTGCCGATTTCTAATTTTTCCATTAGAGGTTTTCTGCTATTTTCTGAAGTATAACTGTTGAAACTCTGATTAACAAACTGGATAATTCAATCAATTTCTATGTTTATTATGTGCAGTTTTATTGATGAGTGCACATGGCTCAAATTATTTGTCTATCGTTCAGTGTGTGAGTAATTGATGTTGAGCTGATCACAGTCTGAAATATTTCTAAATGAAAAATGAAACGATTTTTGGTGGATTTTTAATTTATTTTGAATGAATGTTATAACATTTTTGAGGTTAAAACAGTATTAGATGAGCTACTGAAGAATTAGAATAATATTGAATGTTTTGAAAAAATTTTGTGGCTGTTGGATCATGAAAAAAAAATGATGGGACAAGATAAACAGTGAAGTATCAGATTCGGAATTTTTATTCACGTTTTAAACACTTTGTAAATTATTTTCTGTATTCTTTGGAAGATCTTGATTATTAAATCAACAAGAGAAAAATAATAAACTTCATTATATTGTCGCAAATTCATCAATTTTCGAATAAGCACAATCGAAAAAAATCAAACTGATTTTCTAAGCTCAATAAAACATAAAAATTTCATGCAAAAAGTCCAAATTAGTTGTCCTTCGTCGTCGTGGTTCAAATTCAAACAAAATTATACAAAATCTAAAAATGTAATTCGATATATAAATAATAAACCACTTTTACATTCCACACACAAAGATGTGAATTTTTTCAGGCCATCACCAACAGCCCAATTGATGACATAGTTTCTACAACCTTCCAAATACGACCAAAAAAAAAATTGAAAAATTATACCAAGAAAATATTTTAGGATTTCGTATTAATTATATTCCATAAATAATATTGTAATTAAACAAAACCACTATGGTGGTATATTTTACTGTAAACTAACAATTCACATTCAAATATAAAACTCCAGAAAACTTCTAAAATGCCTTCAAGGGAATCAACAACATTATATTACTCAAAGTTGAAAATTATCCCTCCCCCCAAATTTAATCCACGAATGGAAGAGGTTAATGCACGCGTTAATACACATTTAAGAAAAAAAAGAAGACATCGTATGAGAATCGAAAGTATTTAAACAAATTAACACGCATGAAGGAAGTGAAAAAAAATTATAATGACTATCAAAATGTTTCTAATGGATCTCATGTAAAAAGAAAGAAACGATAATAAAAACAGTAAAATTAATTTATTCTTCAGAGCGTTCATGTTTATATTTATATATATGAATGTGTGTGTGTTGATTTTTATGTATTTTGCGGAAGAGAAAAAAAAATCTATACTCGTATCCAAACACTCGAGGATAAGAATGCAAATGAGCCAAAAACTGGTTCCTACTTCAAGATCAAAAATACAAGTTCGTCATTCGTTGTGAATATATTTAATTTCATTTTCTCTCATGCTGTTTTGAATATTCGAAATTCCTCTATAATTTTTCTAACGTTCAAAATTAATGGTGATCACATCCAGGATGTTGTTTATATATCTTCCGCCATTTTTCATTATTCAATTTTTATTTCAACTCCTTCATGACATCTTTTTGCTCACACGGCGCTTACAACTGTTTTTTTTTATATATATATATATATAAATATATTTTATATACCGCATCGACACATTCCTTGCTCACATTGTATATTGTCCTTCGTAAGGAGCATCCTCAAGATTAATTCCTTCTTCAAGGTTAGGTTACTATTACAATCGATGATTCATCCTTATATTTTCATCATTATTATTATTTGTTAATCTTCTACACATTTCTACAAAATAAATAATGAACAACGCGCAAAATATTTGTGATGAAATTGTTAATAAATAGGAAAAAAGAAAAAGAATGAAAACTGCTCTGTTTTAATTTTTATATTTCTGTCATTTATGCAGTGAAGAATTTAACCTAAAAATGTTTTCAAATATCTCTCGAAATAGACTTTGACTGAAATATATAAAATATTGTGAATCTGTGAAGTAAAAAATTTTTAAAGAATTTTCATGAAGAAAATAATTTCTTCTGAGTCAATCCTCGCACAATATTGAAATTGTTGCTACACTGTAATGTAAAACCATGAAAATTCTTTTCTTTTTTACATCAAATTTAGTAAATCAAAACGCTTAACTCTCCGTGGTTTTACAACAATTGACAATACAACAAATAACAATTCGATAACATTGAAAATTAAATGATCTGTAATTAAAAATTGGTCTTTTTGATTTCGATAAAAAATTTTGAAAAATCAATTATTTAAGATTTGTCTTTTAGAGAAATCTTCAAGTATTAATGATAATATTGCTAGAATTTTGTCCTATGACTTACAAATAATTCACTTTGAAATATTTAATTGTGAATTGGAGAGGAATTTTTTGCTGAATAGGAAGAAATAATGGTGGAATAATTTATCAAATTCTCCAAATCAAATTTCTACGGTATGAATATTTATTAATTCACTTATTCAATATCAAACTGCTGTGGTAGATCAGATCAGTACGTCAGAACTGAACAAGGGTTGATTTAAAAATGTTTTCGTACTCGACATATCTATTTATTCATCTTATTTTATCACAAAATATCAACAACAATTTGTCATTCGCATATTCATAGGTTATGTTAGTCTATTTATTAATAAGTTAATTCGTTTCAATATTTCGTTTATATTATTAATCCCCACAATATTTCTTCTTTTCTTTTTCTTGACCAATTTATAAGAAAAAAATAATGAGAACAAAACTGGATGAGAAAATAGTTTTTTTTTTATTTAACTGGATAATAAAAATTGATGAAAATGTGTGAAATGATATTAAAATATTTTATATACATCCAAACAATTCAGATTTTGTTAAAAATTTACTGCTCGAACTATAAAATTTGTCTTTACTATTAACACATTTTTTTCTCTCGATTATTAACCCATTTTATTGTTTATTACTTTTTAAAGAGTAAGTGTGTCTATAAAATTCAATTTTGATTGGCATCATTAAAACACATTCATGAAAGATATTCCGATATTTATTCTAGAAATTGTAGAAAAGTTGATTTTATTGTTTTACAACCGTTCGAATTATCTCACAAATCAAATCAATTTTCCTCATGAATTCACGACCAATTTATATATCTGTAAATAAATATTTGATAATAGCCAATGAAAAAAAAGGTACATAACCTCTTCATCCAATTAATGAATACTTAAATATTCAATGTCAACTATCAAGAGATTATAATATATTTCCTGAAATTAAACATCTTCATTAAATGATGAGGCACATGAAATTTATTTCTTATTCATCATCGAAATTGAAATAGGAAACGGAAGAAAAATAAATGGATAATTTACGTTCATTTTCAAATGTGTGTTAATCGCAATTAAAAATACAAGTGTAGGTTAATATGCACAATGACGAAATACGTTGGAAAAAATAAAAATGATTTCAGTAAATGTAAAATTGGTTGATGGGCACAAGCGAGCGTAACGTGCGCAGTAACGCACAACAAGAAAGAAAAGGACATAAAAAAAAAACAAAAGAAACATAAGAAATAAATACGAAATACCTCTGAATATTTCCGTGCATTCAATTTCACTCTACAATAAGTTTTACACAATTGCACAACAATTACCTGCCATGCAATTCACTGAACATTTAACGTATGTAACACCTCGAATTTTGAATGAAAGGTAAAAATATATAACTTGAAATAATATAAGTGTGAAAATGATTATTTGAAGTGATTGTAATTACGAAAAATATATTTGACAGATAGAATAACAAAGGAACAACAATTAAGACAAAAATTATGCCCAATTTTTTATAATTGTTGTATGAAAATTGTGAATGACGCCATTTTACTGATTGAATAGAAACGTTGAAATGAAGAATTTAGAAACTCCATTTTCTTTATAATTTTTTTTTCCTTACGACAAATGTGGAAATTCATATTTAAATTTTAAATATTTGAAAAATGTTCGAAACTTCTAATTAGATATACTATAATTATAAAATAAAGTTTACCATGAATTTAAAAAATTTCACTTTATGTTGAAAGACGTTGATTCAAGCGGAAAAACATGAATTTTCTTCGGCCTATTAATTTGCGTGTTAGAACTTGAAATTTACAGATAAAAAAAGTGTACACTCAAATTTAACTATTGCGACAATGATTATAAAAAAATTAATACAAGAATTCTATCAATCGGATTATTTGTTCTTGCGTAAAAAAACCATCGTCATCTTCAACAGAATAATTTCATGAGAAAAGTAAATAAATTAATTTTAGTTTGTCATTTTGTTCAATTTTTATATGTGTAGCCCCCCCCCCCCCCCCCCCCCCCCCCCCCCCCCCCCCCCCCCCCCCCCCCCACGAATTGAACGATTTTCATGACAAATTTTTTCAGGTTAGGTTTACTCTATCAAATAATGTTCATCATAAATATGAAACTGAAAATTTCTCCAAAATATCTTTTTCCACCTGCCAAAATATTTATATATCACAGATTAATAATTAACTATTAATCACTCTTTATTAAACATAATTATCGAGTAAAACTAACCAAACATTTGACCTACACCAAGAAACGAATAAAATATTATTGACCAAAAGTTTATTTTCACTTGAACAAGAAATAAACTCATTTTAAATTCAAGTTCACCTATCAAGACATCATATATAAAACTAAAATATTCACGATTCGAATCTTTCACCAGAATAATAATCATAAATCAAATGTCCGATTGGACTATTAATCCTTCATGACAAGTCAAGCAGAAAGAAAAAAAAATACACTGCTATTAAATACTCCAATATTATTTTCATATTCAATTCTTTTGTTCTTATACAATTAAAAAAGATATCTGTAACATAAACAAATACACAAATGGCCCAAACTGAAAGAAAAAATCACACAAAAAAAATTGTTTACAATTCAATATGATGTTCCTCGTGTTTAGCAAAAAAAAAATTAAAAACTCAACATAACCAATAAAGACGACATCAACAAAAATAGTTCAATGATTATTTTTGTCATGAACTATTGTTAACTTTATATTTTCTTTTGTTTATGTTACTTTATTCTTTTATTACTTCGATTGGAATGGAAAATTAATTCCCCATGAGAGTTCGCTAACTCACATTTGACGATCAGTGATCTCTAATGAAAGGTAAAGGAGAAAGTTTTACGTCTCATGATACCATTAAAATACTTTGCTATGTCAAGATTTAATTACTTGTAATAAAACTGGATATTTATTAAAACATATTTTTTTTTATAAATATAATTATTTATTTACTTTTGCTATTTTTTATTTATTAATATTTAACCTCGATGAAATGCTTTATTTATCATGGAATGATAACGCGCCGCAATTAATCAATTATTTATACAGTGGATATACGAAGGAACAAAAAAAAAATCCTGGAAGTGACAGCTCATTGCGGGTCCTTGAAATGATGAAATACCTTTAACATACAGACTGTATTTTTTCTTTTTTTATAAATATATTTATCGTTTTGTATGTATGATTATGTAGGTACGTCTATGTTTATGTTTTGTCGTGCGTAGAGCAGAGAATTTCCGTGCTAGTTTACTCTTGCACGTGACCGCGGTCTATTTTCTTAGAAAGTTGAGGATGTAGAGAAGTGTCAGTGGAGAACACGAAATCTCTAATATTTAATATTTGAGATTAGTTTGATTGATGAGATTTATTTCTATTGATAATTTGAATACAAACTTGTGATTCAAACGATCGTTTGAGATATTTTAAATAATTGCAAAAAAATATCTCTGACTATATTTAATATTTATGGGAAATTTTTTAGAGAACTATAAATTATGAAAATTCTTCTTTTCTCCTTCTTCGGGGGGAATGGAAAAACATCAATTGAGATTTGTTGAAGAAAGTTTGGTTAGAAAAAAATTAAACAGTAATTTTTGTTTAATTAAAAAAGTTCACAATTGGATATAAAAATTTTGTTATTTTTAGGGAAGTTATAAAGACAATTTTTGTTTATTAACAATCGTTTAGAAATAGTTTAGAAAAATATTTGTTTATTTAAGAAAATATAAAAATTCATCTATTTTATTTTTGTGTTTTTTAAAATATTCTATGAATGGAATGCAATGTGAAAATTTTCGAGTGTATTCGAGTTTTACTTCAACCACGAAACACAATATTATGAAAATAATTATCTAAAACTAATAATTCAAATTTTCCAATTTTCTCTATTGTTCAATTCACCATAAAATTATACCACCCCTCAAAAAATAGAAAGAAAAATACCCAAAAACAAAAAAAAAACAAAATGACATAACCTCATTCCCTGTTCTTTTTCACTATCTTCTCATTCACTATTTCATGATTGCAAAGACAACGAATGTTTAGAAAATAAATCAGCTAATTGGACACATATGGAATAAAACATTTAAAAAAGAAAAAAAAAATACAGCAAGAGGAAAAACTATTCATCATTATTTTTTTTTTTCATCATACGTCAGCAAGAGCGAATGGCACATTGAGAAAGAGCCCTAGATCAGAATGTGAAATATCACCGCAGTTATTATTGCTAAGTTTACATTACATTCCACCCGTTACAACTCGTTTTCCTATTTTTTTCATATTCTTTAACTTTCTAATCAATTGTCGTCACGTGCCACAATATTGAAGGTAAAGCGTGTGCCCTAGTAATATGTGCACGTGCTACGAACAATTTTTTTTTTTCCTCATTCCTTTTTTTTTACCCAACATCGTGTGATCGTTAAACGATAAAATAAAAATCACCATCCAAGGACTCACGTGAACGCACAGTTGCACGATCATTTCAATTTCAATTTCATCAATTGAATATCGATCGTGTAAATTGATAAATAAATTCTAAAAACGTTCGTTTCAATTTCTTCTTGTTTAGAAATAAACTTTCAGTATTTTTATTCTTTTTTTTTGGTTATTTTGGAAAAAACATTATCATGAATGAATATTAATGAGTGTTTTGTTAAATGATATACTTTCACTGAATTTGTGTTAACGTAATATATTTACAACACGAATGAAGAATATTCAATGAGTTTAGAGCAATTTTTTTCCCTCCCATATTGTTCTATTTCATTTTATTTTTTACTTTTCATACCCAAGACAATTATTATTATTATTAATAATTGTTGGATAACAATAGCAACAAATAGTGAAACAATATTGATAAAAAAGAAGTTGTTTAAATAGATTAATAAAAGAAGTAGAAGAAACAAACTGAATGGATAAATATAAATAAAAAAGATTAAATAAATTTGTGGAGGAAAATAAAAGATGATGAAATCGGAAATTGTTTCAGAATATTTGTGTGTGTATGTGCGTTAACATTTCTTGATCTGTATGTTACGAATGAGGAAGAAATGTACTCGCACACCCAACATACTTCGAACGAGTTTTTCTTAATGGTCATAAGTGACGTAAATTAAATTTCAAACATTCATCCACTTGTGATTAAATAAATTCTTCGAGCTCTTCTAAGTGAATGATTATGAATCAACAAAAAAATGAACAAATAAAAAAATCGACTGATGATAGTTGTAATAAGAAATTGTGTACGACATTGTTGTAAATTGCTCAATTTGCTCACAATTTCTTCTACACGAAGAGATAATTAAATAAAATATTAAATAGAAAATCTAAATTTAATTTTATTCAATGAAAATTACAGACCTACAAAAAATTCAATCCTCATAATATCAGTGATAAAATTATCTTTTTCATTGTCAAATATAAATCAAACAATTTTATATTTTTATCGATTCACGAAATGAATGTTTCTAAATTTATAAAATTCTTTATAACAAAAATATCTTCAATTTCTTGCCCTATTTATTTTCACCTCTTATTTTGTTCATTTGACTAAATAATACTACAACGAAAAGTGCACAAGCAATTGCGAAATATTTGTGAGTTGAATAAATATTGAGGAAATAATTTAGTTGCACCCACGCAATTAAAGAGTCGCGTGTAAAATAATGTTATGTATCATACTTAGTGTGTAAAGAAAAACACAACTAAAGCGCGCGTATGAGTTCAAGCATCGCGCGATCTTTCCCATAGATGCTCCACCTTTTGTCGAGGTATAAGCACATACACAATGTGTACAAGGATAAAGAATGCACATAACACATAAGTCTTCGCGGTTCATTCGCACGGCTTTCCAATCTACCTCGAACGTTACCAAGCATAAACATTCACTATGAATACACATATACAATATAAACATAAATATATGAAGCTGATGGCTGTATCACCATTGCTGTACATTAAATTATTTTCTTTGTATCAAGATAAACATACTCATGAAAAATTACCTAAGCATTAAAATTAGAGAATGAAGAAATTGACAAACTGAAAGTAATGATGAGTTATGTTGAGTGTATTTTTCTAACGAAATAATAATAGTTATTGAATTGATCAACATGAGAAAAATTCTCGTGACAAGTAATGGAAATTGATTTCTATTTCTTTATAGCAAAATTTCACAATTGTTTATCTGTTGCATGTGGAATTTTTTTACTTGGAAATATGACAAACATAAATGTTTGTCGGAATTTTATATTATCAAGTGATCACAGAATAACATTTATTTTTTTCTAACTGTTTTAAAAAATTGCATTCATTTTGTTTTATTGATGACCAAATGACTTCACAATTCTACTTTTTTTCCATTTAATAATTTGATTTGAACAATTGATGTACTTTTTTCCCATTACAAGATGAAATTTTGTTGATGGAGATTTGTTTAAATTCTTTGCAGAGAATATTGAGAATTTTTTCCTTTCATCGAATTTTCCATTTATGATTATTACAGAGATGAAAGTTGTGGGATGAAATTGAATTTATTGAATGATCGTTCGAAGTTTATCTTCATGTGAGATAAATTCATATATAATTTGTCGCAGTTCATTTCATCAATTTTCATTTCATTTTATTTTCATAGAATGTTCTATCACAAACTAAAGTTCTGGGAACCGGTTTCTGTTCAACGATAACTCTTCTCTAACGATTGGAATATTTTTGTCTTGATAAGTCAATTCTCTGTTGGTTTATTTTACTATGATTAACATCTTTTTCTAACGACAAACATGAGAACATTCAAATGATCTGTCATGTCAAATATATTTTAAAAGCTCTTCCATGACAAATTACAATATGTAAAAAATTCATTTATTGTATTCCTTGAAAACTTCATATATTAATTTTAATTTGACTGAATTTCTAATAGAAATTCATTGGAGAGGCTGTTAAATTCCTGACCCATTGCTGGACTTATCACGTCCCGGAAACCGGAATTTATTAGTCTTTACAAATCTCTCATCTCACTAAACGAATTAAAATCGCCTTGAATTTAAAGTTCCATTGGATGAGATAACGAATAATCATTTGATGAAGAGAAATCTTTTTTTCACAATGAAATTTCATTTCAAAAACATTTCATTCATAACTTTATATCATTCAATGACCAATAGTTTCAGCTGGAGCAAATTGAATATACTGATAATACTTCCTGTATTACAATTACATTTTTAGAGTGGTCATATATAATGTCAAATCGTTCCACTATCGATATAGTTATGCATAGTGTCCTTAATGTACTAAAGGCCATTACAGAATTTCCACCACTCGTTAAATTGAACACATAACAATAAAAATATAACAAAATTCAAAGCTTTCATATGATTTCACTCATTTTTGCATATTTTTCTAACATTGTCCAATGTAAAAACAATCCAAAATATTTAATGCCCTATCAAATATCAAATAAATCATTTTCATGTAG
The DNA here is from genome assembly GCA_030523045.1 of Meteorus cinctellus. NCBI lineage: Eukaryota > Metazoa > Arthropoda > Insecta > Hymenoptera > Braconidae > Meteorus > Meteorus cinctellus. The sequence goes on from JAPYZF010000671.1 coordinate 17,750, forward strand.
ACCGATAAAAATGTCCATTTTATTAGAAAGCAGAAGAAAAGTTCCAATAGCAGAAAAAGAATTTTTGTCACAAATCCTCAATCACACATTCAACATTCAAAACAATGTACAACTATTTTCCTTTAACAACAACATATTCTGCCATTAAATTTTCCAGGAAAAAATTAATTGAGTCTACATAATAAAATATGCCAATGATTAATTATTCACAAGTGAGAATAAACAATTAAAATTGTGCAGCATATTTTGCTAATTTCTAAAAACGTTCGGATCAGACTGTCATAAATTAAATAATGATCTATAAAAAATTGCACGGAAAATTTCTTAACGTTTGTTAAATAGTTCCACGTTTTTAATCGATTCCCCTCCCAAAGTCAATTTACTACAAATATGTAAACATAATAATTCAAAATATAAAATATGCTCCATGAATATTCCAACATGAATAAAATACTGCTATAAAAATAGAAATAACTCTTCAACAAAAGTCTACATCTTCCGCTTGATCTTTTCCTTTAGAGAAAACTGGGGAAGGAAAGTAAAATAATTATCTGAACAATGTGAGAAAATACAACAATGTGATGAGTAAATTGTTCTTACAAACAAAAGAAATGAAAATGAATAAAATGAAAATAAATAAATTAAATAATTGTAATAGAAATAATTCTTGTGATGACTTTTTCCACATTCTCATCAGGTCAATGGCACATTTGAATTTTTTTTTTATCAAACATATACAAACTCGTTTGTATTCGGGTTTTACTTTCGTTCGACAACTCTCATCTTGTATACTCGTTTTCAGTTCAAGTCTTAACTGAACGACCTACAAATTTGTCTCATCGAACTTTCTCATGAATACATTTCACATTGAATATTCTACAATTGAACAGATAAGAAGAAATATAGATCTTTACTTCTCTCAATATCATTATTATTATCATCAACAAAATCGTTCTGTAACAGAATCGTTAATCTTTATAATAGACGTAAATGTTACTGTTGTTCATTGTAACCAGCACACCCTCTAGATCGAACTTCATATAGATATATTGCACAACAAATATGCAGTAGTGAAACGAGTGACAGTCGATACTCAGAGTGACTGATCAGTGATTTTCCTTTCTCTATCATTCTATTTATTCTGACATTATAGCCGCTTTAATGATAACAATGAGGAAGAGAAAATAAATAGCAAAAAAAAAAGAAGAATAAAAGATTGATTTGTATAGGATCAATGTGATGAATATTAATTTCATTTTTTAATGAATTGACATTCATTTTTGCAATATTTCTCTTTTGTGTGGACGAATTTTTATGTCCCCTGTGGGCAATTTGATATTCAATGCAGTTTCACTCAGTCAAAAATCATCTGCATTAATTCAATTTCCATTCAAAAATTTTGTGTGAAGATATATAGAAATTAACTGTAAAGAAATTATTCTTTTGTTCAGGATAGTTATATTTTTAGATCAAAGTTGGAGTTATAATTCATTTTCCAATAACATCATCATTTTTATCTTCTGTTCGATTATTTGGATTCCTAAAAACTTTCAATATCGAATAGAATGAAAAGCGAATTTTAACATCAACCATAACAGAAAATTTGTCATTTTCCCGGTAGGAAAAAATGAACAAAAACATTATTTTAGATTCAAAAGTTTTCGTTTCTTTTTCACATCATGGTAATGAATAAAAAATATTTAATTAATTAATTAATTAATTAATAATGTTTATTAATACGTACGTGCTCTTCTAGTTGATGAATTTCGTGGATAATGAAGATTTTGTTTCAATGATTAACAAATTGTTGTTAAAACAGGATTGCACACAAGACAAATCAACACGCCGGTTGGTTCAACACTAAACACTCACATTTCTTGGTGACCGTCTCGCAGTGACTGGGTAAGTCGGGCCCCCAGAGTCAGCTCTCCCTCTCTATTTTGTTCTTGCTGGAATATCTCCACCATCACCAGCTTCTTTCATACATTATGTACACGTTCTATACTCAGCATGCTTGACTCTATATCATCAGGGGCTTTCACTTTGTTCTCTCATGTTGTAAGTGAAGCGACACAACTTCATGACTTCGGTGTTTCTAACTGTCTCTTGTTTGGATTGGAAGACCATCTCTGTAAAAAAAGATATGTATATAAGTAATGCAATACACAAGAAAACAAATAGGTTATCTAATAAATGCTGTAATGAATTCGAAATCCAAGCAAACAATAAATGTTCTATGTGATCAGTTGATGAAACATATTGATGTTGAATAAATGAATTAGAATGTCAATTAGATATCAGAAGTTTTTGCGCATAATTTTGCAATTAAGTTTCACTTGTGTGTAGAAATATTTGCAAATTAAATAATTATTACCACTTGGATGTTAAAAACCATCCATGAGTATGAGACAATTACAATGTTTTATTTAAATTCCAACGTCATCTCTTTTCCGAGCAAGCATTAATAGTCCTTCCAATTTGCCAAAATTCTACATAAAATTTGTATGAATAATGTAACTAAATTAAGAGAGGTTATAAAAATTGTAGAAGTTTCGTCGTTGAATTCACACAAACATAAATCTTTTGAAATATTTACATAGACTCAACAATCCATTCAATGATCAATAAGGAGAGCATTAGGAAGGATTATTCGTTTCCTTCTAACCTTTATCTTTTTTGAATTTCCATTGTTTAGACAATGAAAAACAATTTGAAAATTAATACCTATAATGTTCTCTGTAGAATATACCGGGGCTGACAAACATTTTCCAACAATACATGAGACATGAATAGAAATAAAAGAATTCAAATATGCTCCTCAAAGACCCCGCCATGCATAATCAATTGTTAAAAGCGACGCCAACCGGTTCATACACGAACTAAAATCGTAAACCATTCTCCCTTGTTTGGAGAGTTGGAGACGTTGGAGTTGATCATGTGTACATATATGTGCATTTATCCAAGTAGTGCTCTTACATGTGTCTGTTGGATGTTTTTATTGTTCAATTATAAGGTTTAATTGATGAGGTATTGGAAATATTCATCATTGTGAATCAATTGTACCAAACAATAACGTGATATTCATAAATGTACGTAAATTAAATGGCAGAAACACGAAAACGTCTCAATTATGAGAACAAAATTATTCTGGCACCGATGGTGCGCGTTGGGACTTTACCCATGCGACTTCTTGCACTGGATTATGGCGCTGACATTGTCTACACGGAAGAACTCATAGACTTCAAGCTGATACGTGCAACCCGTCGGCAAAATGGTATATCTTTTTTATCCACAGTGAAGTATCTTCATTCATTTTTGCTTGATGTTTGGAAAAATAAATATTAATGGATGGATAACTTTGTCAGAAATGATTTCATCATATTTTATTATTAATACTGAAATTAATTATGAGAATTAATTACCGATAATGTTTCTTTAACTTTCTTTATTATGAAACAGAGTTTTAAGATATTGATCATGACAATGGAATTGATTATGGAGTAATTTTAATTTTGATTTTGATGTGATCTTTAATTCTATTCTATTCGTCGACAATAAATTTCTAACTGATTACAATGACTAACTTATCCATCTGTAACCAATTGATAAATAGGAATTGGAGGTTGGAAATTTCATAACCTAATTTATTTTTACAGATGTGCTGGGAACTATTGATTATATCGATCGAAGTGATGGAACAATAATTTTTCGGACATGTCCGCGAGAAAGGGATCAAGTTGTTCTGCAACTTGGTACATGTGATCCAACGCGCGCTTTGAAAGTTGCGCGTCTGGTAGAAGAAGATGTCGCTGCTATTGATATAAATATGGGATGTCCTAAAAAGTTTTCACTCGATGGCGGCATGGGCGCCGCACTTTTGAATAATGTTGAAAAGGCAAAAGAAATATTAAAAACATTGGTCCATGGTGTAAACATTCCAATAACATGTAAAATTCGTGTCTTCAATGATCTACAGAAGACAATTGATCTCTGTCAGGTAAATGCATTTGTCATTATTGATCTTCCACTGTCTAAGAAATTATATTTTGTTGTAAAGTATTAATTGAAAGTTTTGTTGTATGTTATGAAAAACTAGGAACTACAAACTACAGGTATTTCAGCAATTGCTGTACATGGTCGTACAGTAAATGAAAGACCACAACATCCAAATCGTGCTGAAACAATTCGAGTGATTGCCGAACAATTGAAAATACCAGTAATAGCAAATGGTGGCTCAAGAGACATTGAGAAATATTCTGATATAGTGAAATTTAAAAAAGAAACTGGTTGTACGAGTGTCATGCTTGCACGATGTGCTCAATGGAATTGTTCAATATTCCGTAAAAATGGTTTATTGCCAATGGATGATGTGTTAAAGTCATATTTGAAATACGCAGTTGATTATGACAATTCACCATCAAATACAAAATATTGCGTACAAAATATAATTCGCGAATTACAAGAGACACCTTTAGGAAAGAAGTTTCTGAGCTCACAAACTCTAGAACAAATTTGGTAAATAATTCATTGTTAATTGTATAGAAGAAATTTGGTTTCCATGACAAATTGTCTTTGAAAATGGTAGAAACTGCCCACGATGAATTGCCCTTAATTGATATTTGTACACAATTCGACGCGTATGTTTGTCTACTTTCACAAAATGAATTATATCCATTAGAATCGCTACATTAATTTCATGGCATTCATTCTTTATGTAACAATTCTGGCAATTATCAATTTTCTATCACATTAAATGGGATAAGTGAAATAGTGTTCAACTATCGTTGCACTGATGCAATAGCTTGAAGAATTTCTTATTGTTCTAGCGAAGTATGGGACATGGATGAATATTGTCGAATGAAATCACGAGAATATTGTGACAAGGGCCTTCAAGGTCGATTCCAAGTGACACCAGCATCAAGACTTGATGATGAAACTTCTAAGAATCCACTAAAACGTAAATACGAAGATGATGATGATGGAGGTATGACAGTTATGCGCTGTGCATTTCTCAGAGGACTCTATGATTCTGATACTGATTTACCAAAAACTCAATTATTGAAGTGGTTACGTGACAGCGGAAAATTCGAAACTAAGCCAATGTATCACACCTGGTATGAAGATAAACTCTTCCGATCTATTCTAACTCTGGAGGATAAAAAATATAGCTCAACATACTGGTGAGAATCTTTCAAAAAAATTCATTATAAGATAGACAATATTTTGGTTGTGGCAATATCAACAGAAATACCGCGAATCAATTCTCTACCGTTTTTAAAAATTGGTAGAATTAATCACATCGTGATGTGATATTCCGTCTTGAAATTTCTTTTTATAAAATAAACCAATTTTGCCAATAATCGAACTCGAACATTCTCCTACTGTTGTGATTGTAACAAATCATCTTAGAATTTAATTTTTCTTTTCAATCAATCCGAAAACCACAAAACAATAATCACAGCAGTCATTTTATTAAAGTTTCTATTTCATAGACTGCAAAACGAGTTTGATAATGAAATGTTTTCATTGCTATCTCTTCAACTGAAATTTCACTCCATTTCTCTTCTTATACTAAATTTTTTCACATCTGTTCTTACTTTTACAGGGAAAAAAATAAAAAAAGGGCAGAACAAGGAGCAGCGTTAGTTTGTCTATGTGCACTTGGTGTAGTTGATGAAGAAACATTAACAAAACGTGGCTGTTTACTTGGATAATTTTATTAATGATATTTTTCATAGACTTGTTGTTATTCAGATTGAACGAAAAAAATAAAATTCACATAAATATATTTCGGGTTACAATAGAATTTCATATAGAATTTTTTCTTCTATCATCTTTTTATCAACTGTACACATCTCAAGAATTGAATTTGTTATCGAATATCTATCTCGTGAATCATCTAAAGTGATCGATGAACATGGAAAAAAAAAGATTATTTTTTATCAGAACTATATAGTAATATTTGTACATTATCAACTGGTCAACACACCAATGGACGATGCGCTAATTTTGACAGCACTTTTGATAGATCTCCGATCTCTGTTATCATTCCTGATATCCAAATGATAACAAAAATCCAAATGACAGATACGCAAGACTCAAATCATTGGACTCTCTGTGATGTAGTGGAGATCACACAGGAATTATTTTAGTGTTTCATCAAACGAGTTATAATCAGTATAGGAAATTCAATTTTTCTATAATGAACAAACGTAAAAATAAAAATCAACGTAAAATAAGTTATTTTGAAGAATTCGATGAGTTACATCAAAGTACAAGTGAACATGAAGACGACGATGAAAAAATGTACGTTCAATAGTGATAAACATGTGGTTATATTTTTTCCATTTGGAATTACACATCCCCATAAAATGGAATAATAAAAATAGTGTACACCAAATGGATCAATGTAAATTAGAAATATTACACTCCATTTTGGAAATTGTAATTTACAAATTTTCTCATCGCAAAGAACAAGCAGTTCACTGCACAAACGTTTCCATTTCAATTAGAAAGAACATCTTTAATTATAATGATACAAAAGTATCAATTTAAAGAGTGTCAATCTGTGAAGTGATGAAAGTTAAAAGAAAAAAAAAATAGGTTTAGTTGAGATAGTTGAAGCATACAGGGCCGTGTTATCTTCAACTCAGTAGTATTCGTTGAGTATTTGTTATGATGGAGGCCACATAACGATCCAAACTAGATAAATCGATCGAGTACCTCACAAACTTTTATTCATAATTACAATTCGATGTTCAAGACAGTTTCATACCCCATTTTAGATATTATAAACATCACTGGCTTTTTAAAATATTTAAGAATTTTTCAAAATAAATTTAACAAAGTGTAATAATTATGGAAAATAATTATTTTAAAATAGAAAAATGAATTTTTTCAACAGACAATATTTTGATAATAAAATTCCCTGGATTAATTATCAATACCCGACGAAAATCAATCGATCAAATGCTCACTTCGTTTATCTTTTACACTAATGGAAAATGAAATGAAAAAAAAAATAATAATAAAAAGGATATTGCGGAATTTACATCAACAGTTCAATAAACGTTTCTTATCTTTCATTAAAGCTTCAACTACAAGAAAGTTTTATTTTATATTCCATAAATGTATTACACATCAGTACTTTTAGAAAAATTAGAAGAATGAGAAACTTCTAATTAAAAAATGTCCATAATTATAACCCTAATTGTATTGGGATAAATATAATAACAAATGATATGATTTTAGTGAAGAAGAAGAAGTTTACGATTGGGATCTTTTTCGATCATTTCCAACAAAAACTAAAACTGGATCATCTGCAAGTTATAAATTTTACGAACGTGCTCTTCAATTCATCAAATGTCTCACATATTTACTGCTGTTTGTATTAGTCCTTGGTGGTGGTGTGCTCACTAAAATCACAATCCTTTTTATGACATCGCAGATAGGACGTAAAGAGCAATTGTCCTATTGTGATTACAATGAACCAGGTGAGGATAACGAACTGTATTAATATCTGATAAGAGCAATCGCATCATTATTTATGTAATCAAAATCATAACATAAATATTTTTTATTTGCAGAAGGAAGATCAGGAGTAAGAAAGTTATCAGCAATTGTTGATGAAGAAGGTCGTCTTACTTGGTATTGGTGTATCCTGTTTGCTTTTTGTATTCCTGAATTAATTTCATTCATCAATTCAATTCATTATCTTTTATTTAAAAAGAAAAAATATCCAGCTATTTTTGACATACTTTTTGTCTGCTTTCTTGATGGAATCCATGTTGTATCACTTTGTATATTATTTCTTGTTGTTATTCCGGAATACAATTCAATTGAAGCTGTTACAATCGCAAGTTCTGTGTGCTTCATACCAACATTGCTTGGTGAGTAATTAGAACAGTAAATTAATAAGGAAATGAAAATCAATATTTATAAAAACACCGAAGTGATAATTTCAAAAGATTGATCTCTTGTACATTTTCATTCTCAATATTATTGGAGATAGGACAATTGATAGTATTTGAAAATTTTTTCACTACTTGAATATAATTACTGAATTATTTGCATGAATTTCATTTGTCTCATGTTAATTCAAAAGATTCATTAGCTCGTTTGATGAATTATCCTTCATAAAAGGATGAAGAATTTATTCCAGTACAAATTAATCTTCTGTTTATTAATTAGAAAAATAATACAATTCAATTCTGAGGATACATTTGAAGTAATAAATTTTTGAATCAAACAAGAATCGACTTTTTTAAATATTCATTATGGTGTTTCTTATTATAAATTTTGTGTTATTGTGCTTTGATGATTGTTGATTCTATGAATATTCACACAGGTCTTTTTTCGAGAAATAAACAACCAGGTTCTTCCTTTAAGTTTATTCTCATGATTATTGGTGATATAATCGTGTTGTTGCTTCAAATTGGGATCATTCTGGCATTCTCAGTATTCAGCACTAATGTCAGTAGTTCAACTCGGTGGATATTGCCAATTGCATTGATATTGTCTTCATGTCGATGGTGGGCCAATTATGTTTCTTCAAGCAGTAAAATTGGTAATTAACAAATCATAATCATCTCAATGATTGTGCAGCAGGAATTAATGAAAGATGTCAGTAAAATTCATTGTAGTATTGCATTCCATTTATTAATTTATTATTAAAAGTATTCAAATATTGTTAGAACAATTGAACATGAATTTCAAAGATTCAATTGATTTCATAACAATTCAAAAACACTTTCATTACAGAGAATATAAATTGATAAAAACCTTTTTGTCCACAGGTTTCATTCAATTCTTGTGGCGTCTAAAAGAGAGATTAGAATCATCACGTGGAATTGTTCAAGGAATAACTGCATTGTGGCGAATGCTGATATTCTTCGTGATTTCAATTGCCATTGTTAATTGGCAAGGAATAGTCGTTGATAAATATTTCCAAAGTTTCCCTGGAAAAAATTCATATAATGTGACATTGTATGAAATGATCAATGAACCAAATTCAGCTACCAATTCCAAACCAATTGGAAACATCAATGCAAATTCAGTATCACTCTTCATCATTTTATCAATAAATGCAGCTGCATCTTTTTTAACATACGCAGCAAGTAAGATAACATATGAGACATCTGTATAATTATTCTAACGGATTGTCTATATAATATGAAACCTTATTTGTGTTTTCTTTTATATTTCTTGAAATTTTCAGGTAAATTCTCCAGTCAGACGTTGATGCAACATCTTGGTTTTGCTTTACCAAGCATTCTAACGATACCAACAACTATTGCTGTTATTTTTGCCTTGAGCATATTACGATGGAAGAATGTTTGTGCATTGCACGATTTCATTCCGGATTATACTTCTTTTAATTCACCAAAAAACTTTGATAATATTGGCGGAGTACTGACAGAATGGCAATATTGGATCTGGATATTTCAATTATTATCACAAGTATGGACAACAATGCATATATGGAAGCCACATTGTGAACGATTGGCAACTGCTGATCGAATTTTTGCTGTTGCTTCATATGATTCTCTTATTGTTGATCAAGCACTTGTATTAAACAAACGAAGAGATGATCCATCAGACGATACACAATATATAGAGGTATAATTTATGAACAGTCAATAATATCCTTGAGTTCTATTTTAATAGTAAAATGAGATCAACTTAAATTCTAAGATAAAAATGTTTTCATATCTAATTCATAAAAGTGTGCGTAGAATGTTTTTTTTTGCAACAACATTGGACTATATTATAAAGATGGAGGAAGATTCGAATTCGAAAATAGAATGAGATAATTATTATTCTGATCAATGAAAACCCAACAATTTATAATGAATGTTTTTAACAATCAAATGATGAACAGCATAGAAACTCTTCTATATCAAGAAAATTTGTGGAGATGAAATAAACTAAGCAAACAATAATTGATATGTCTTGCAGGAATTCCAGTCTGATCAAGAGCCAAAAAATTCTGAACACATCACAGACAATACATCAAATATAATTAGACCCAGTGATCGAATAACAAAAGTTTATGCATGCGCTACAATGTGGCATGAATTAGATGAAGAGATGTCGCTTTTCATGAACAGCATTTTGAGATTGGATCTTTGTCAAGGAGCAATGAGATATACACAAGAAAATTACGATATCCAAATCAATGATTACTTTGAACTCGAAAGTGAGTACTCAATATTTTATTTATCAATTTCAATTATAGAAATTAAACTGGACTTTAATATCATTCAATTAATGGGCAGTTGGCTGATGTTGCTTTATTATTAATTATTAACACACAAAACAAAATGACCTATGAGAATTGTTTTCTTCCCTACAAAATCTCATTTTTTCCATATTAATTTGCATTAACAACTTTTTAATCTTTATAACACAAATTTTGATGTTAATCCTAATAAAAATTTCATTATCTTTTGCGATATTGAAAAGTTGTGATTCATATTTTGATCATTTGTAATGCAATGATTCATGAAATTTACAACATAAACTAATTGATAAAACTGAGTGACTGATATAAGTAAGACTGTGATTCATAATTGAAATACTTCTTGTGTATTCTGGGCAAAAATTAATCTGGTCTGATTAAATCATATCAAATCCATTTATATCTAATCAGATTTACTCAAATCGGCATGAAATTCAGTACTTACTAAAAAGGAACATTATCGATTTTATTTCACATCACTCATATCATTCTAAATGATTACGAAATTATTTAATCGATTGCAGAATAAATTAGTTATTTGTGTATAATGAAATTGTGGATAGTAGAGTAGCCCCATGCTCCACTTTAATTCAATGGTGTTGTCTAGTCTGATAGATTAGTCAGAAGTATCACTCCAAGAATTTTCAGTTACTTTCTATTCACAAATAGCTTGGAAATTTCATATGAATTTCTTGATTGTGGACACTTGGCTATGACTTCAACTGCCAACTAGTGGAAATAGTAAATATTTGTTCAAACAAAATAACTCAATTGTCAATAATGAACTCTTGGATACTGTAAAAGTTAGTTTCAATTTTAATTAGAAATGTCTTGTCAATGTGAAGAAACTTTTCTAAAGGACGTGATTTTTAGAAATACTCCAATGTCCTGGGTCAGTTCAATGATGCTCTGCATCAATAGTGATATGAAGTAATCGTTATTGATTATCATAAATGTTTTAAATAGAATAGTTTTTAAATAAAAGATTTTATACTATCAGAAGATTTTATATGATAAGTGAAAAAATTGCATATAAAGCTTGAATAATTTTTCACATGATTTGATTGTTCTATTTTTGGTTTTTTCTAGCTCACATATTCTTCGATGATGCATTTCAATGTATGCACAATTGTGATGGTGCTTGTGTTCATGATGAGGATGAGACACACGTGAATGATTATGTTAAATCATTGATTGAAACGATAAAAACATGTGTGGAACGAATGGGAATTTTAGCAGTACCACCAACAAAGTATCCAGCACCTTATGGTGGTAGACTTGAATGGTTATTGCCAGGAAAAACTCGGCTTATTGTTCATTTGAAGGATAAAAATAAAATACGTCACAGAAAACGATGGAGTCAAGTATGAATATTTTTATTTTAATATTTTCTTTATTGTGTTTTGTCTTCAAAAAAGATATTAGAAAGACTTTTACGATAATATTTATTGTGATTGGAAATTATTAATCGGCAGTATTGAAATTTTGTTGTTATATTAATAGAGATACATGAAAAAAATCATTTAATAAATCAATTTGACAGAATAGAATTCAATTAATGTAGTCATCAATAAATGTCAGATTTTAAATCAGTAAAATTCATGAAGAATATTTAGTATCATAAAAAAAGATTCTCACATAGAGAAACATAAATTTATTTGATTTCTAAATTTTAAATATTTATTCAGAATCACAAATTGATAAGCAATTAATTAGTTGATAAGCAGTAACAAAATTTATATCCTAGCCCTTCAATTAATTTCACAGTTTTAATATTTTATTTTTACCACTGTGAAGAGTTTGACTCAGACTTGTTAGTTTTTGATACAAAATATCAATATTCACAATTTCAAATGAAGACTTTCACCTATCACGATAATTCAACATCATTTTATTGAACATACACATTTGTGAAAGTGTCTAATATAATTTTGATGTTTCAGGTAATGTACATGTATTATCTTCTTGGATATCGTTTAATAGGTCAACAAATTCATATAAGTCGAAAGGCAGCAATTGCTGAAAATACATATATCCTTACATTGGATGGTGACATTGATTTTACACCAACAGCAGTGAAAGTTTTGTTACATTTGATGAAAAGGGACAAAGAATTAGGTGCTGCATGTGGTCGTATTCATCCAATTGGTTCTGGACCAATGGTGTGGTTTCAAAAATTCGAATATGCAATTGGTCATTGGTTACAAAAGCCAACTGAACATACAATTGGAAGTGTCCTCTGCAGTCCTGGTTGTTTTTCATTATTCCGTGCTAAAGCACTTATGGAAGATAATGTGATGCGAAAATATGCAACACGTTCATCTGATGCACGACATTACATTCAATATGATCAGGGTGAGGATCGATGGCTGTGCACATTAATTTTACAATCAGGATATCGTGTTGAATATTCAGCAGCAAGTGATTCTTATACACATGCGCCTGAGACATTCAATGAATTTTACAATCAACGTCGAAGATGGATTCCATCAACAATTGCTAATATATTTGATTTACTAAACACGTCGAAGGAAACAAGAAAAGTTAATGAAAATATATCTTGGTTGTACATAGCTTACCAATGGGCTTTGATGGGTGAGTCTATTTTTAATTTTTCATTTAAATTCATCAGTTTAATTTTACCACTCGCGCTTGCCATTTCAAGAATTCTCCACTGATTTCAAATCGCTCAGACAGAAGTGTTTTATAAATGTAATTATCATAATTTGGTAAACAAAAATATGAATGGAGTTGGGATGACATCAACGATTTAAAAGATTGTCTTGTAGTCCCCACTTCTTTTATTCCAACTCGCGATTCATTAAGAAACAATTTAGCCGCAGTAATTTTCCTTATACCTCATGAAATAAATATTTGTTATTCATCCCAATCGATACAACAAACTATAAAGACAAATAATGAGTTTGGCCAGTGAGATCATTGCAATTTTATAATTATTTTAATGTGATTCTTTCAATTCTAGGTAGCACAATTCTTGGTCCTGGAACAATATTTCTCATGTTGATTGGTGCACTTGTTGCGGCATTTCGAATTGGAAATTGGACGAGTCTATACTTCAATATCTTTCCAATAGCAATATTTATAATTGTATGTTTCTCATGCAAAGCGCGAATACAATTGATTGTGGCTGCTATTGTTTCTGCGTTTTATGGATTAGTAATGATTGTTGTTCTCGTTGGAATAATGATACAAATTACTGAAGATGGATGGGTTGCACCCAGTACTATTTTATTTTGTGTCGTTGCATTTCAAATTATAATTACTGGTTTACTTCATCCACAAGAATGGTCATGTCTTTTATGTGGTGTTATTTATTATGTAACTGTACCATCTATGTACATGTTATTGATCATTTATTCAATTTTCAATGTTCATGATGTAACGTGGGGTACAAGAGAATCAAGAATTCCATTCACACAAAGAATTGGATTTGAAGTTAATGAAGATGAAACCGTAACAACAACAAACAAAACTGGAATTAATAGCACTAAAGGATCTATCGATTTTTCTTTGGCTGGATTATTTCGATGTATGTTTTGTACACAAAATTTACCATCTGATGAATTAACAAAGCTGGAAACAATTGCACAATCATTAAATCATATTTCTTCACGTTTGGATACACTGGAAAAAAATATTGACGTCAATGAAAGTCATTCTATTACTGAATATAAAGATGAAGAATCAGTATCACCATCATCAAAATTAAATACTGATGAAGAATACAATAAAGAAACTGATGACAATTTAAATGTCAATTCAGAAACATCATCAGTTTCAAATAATGGCGAATCAAATGAACAGCCGTCTGGTAATTTTCTTGTAGATCCTCATTGGATTCACGATCCAGACATTCGTAGAGGTAGAACAGAATTTCTATCTCGTTATGAAGAAGATTTTTGGAAAAATTTAATTAAAAAATATCTTTATCCACTTGATGAAGACAAGAGAAAGTTGGAAAAAATGGAAGAAGCATTGAAAAAATTACGGAATGAAAATATATTTAAATTTTTCATGTTGAATGCATTATTTGTACTTACAGTTTTGCTAATGCAATTGAATAAAAAAACGTTACATTTTGAATGGCCACTTGGTGCTACATTCAATATTACATATAATCAAAATGACAGATCGGTAGGTGTTCATTTTCTTTTTATTGCAAGGTATTTAGTGTAGTTTCAAATTATTTTGGAGATGAAGATACATCACTAATTGTTAATTTTGTTTTAGGTACACATCGACAAAAATTATTTAGAACTGGAACCAATTGGCTGCCTCTTTATCACAGGATTTTTAGCGATTCTTTGCATTCAATTTGTAGCAATGCTTTTTCATAGATACAACACTTTTCTTCATTTACTCTCGAATACACCTCTAAAATTCAACTGTTGGACTAAAGTTCGTATGAATTATAATAACATTATTGTTTTAGTGATAAATGAAGATTTAAACTTTTGTCTCCATTATTGTTAACAGTTATCTGTTAATTAATTCTCTGTCAATGTCTTTATCAATGTTTAATATTTTCCATCTAAGACTTTTATTTACGCACTGATAATTCAATAAATCAAGACATAATTTTTTGTTTACATGAATATTAATTACAGTTAATTATTAATTTTATACTTATAAACTATTGATGTGACAATCAACATTAGCTTCTGTTTTTGAACAGTTTCAATTTTTTGATTTTGTTATATGTAGAAAGCAAACACTTGAGAATAGGGAAATTAATATATTCAGATGCAGTCAACTTTTTTAAATGTACTTTCAGCCAGAAGACATATCTGAAGATGAATTATTGGAGAAACATACAAAAGATATACTCGATGGTTTGCAACGACTCGCAGAAGAAAATGGAATTCCAGATTCAAAACATGGTCGATTAAGTACAATTGAATCACCAAAGAAACGAAATACAGTCCATGAATTAGTTGAAAATCATGACAAACGAACGCGAGCACCGACCAATTTCGATGTAGTATTTCGTCGAAATCTCACAAAAAGTTCAGGTGAATAATTTAAAATACAACAAAATGGAATATGTGCCATATACATTTCGTTTATTCCATGATTTATTATATATGTTATTGATTTATTGATTCACATTGTTATATTTAGCCAATCCGCGATTGACTTCAACTGGAATATCTGAAAATATGCTCGCCGCACTTCATCGTCGACGCACAATTGTCGCACAACAAAGAGACACAAAGTCACAAAATAATGATGCAACAACTAATCCACAGAATAATTATAATATTAACAGTAGAAAAAATGGAAATTATAATGAGGAAAACAAATATGCATTTAATAATAGAGGTTTCATCAATGAAGAAAATAATGATGTTGAAAATGGTGCGATGCCACATCGTCGCAGTCAAGTTAAATTCAGTGATTAAATTATTCATTCTTATTCATTTTATTCAAAATTATGAAGGTCAACAGTCTAAGCACTGTTTTTGAGATGATAATGATAAAGTTAGATCTGACAATGGAGCTATTAACCTTCAACAATATGTAATATCATCTTTGTCCAATAGTACAGCAACATATTCTTATACAGAACTTGATATCAGCCAACTGGAAACTTTGTACTGCTTGATAGAAAAGAATTTATTGCAAAAACCACTCGTCAAATAAACATTGATGAATGAAACATTAATTCCAATAATGCATTATTATAATTATTGAAATTTTATTTAAGCTATCCATACTTTTACAAATTTTTCATTTCACTTCATAATCACTGAAATCCAAATTTAATTATCACATTTACAATTATTCGCCCAAGTATAATGTGAATTCATATAGTGTTTTGAAAAAAATGATCAGTTATCAACCCAGTGAATTGTATCAACAGTATTAAAATCACATATCATCACCACTACAGATTTGTTGCAGTTTGTGATTACAAAATATTTGTTATGTGTAACAATATTAGGCTGAATTGCACAAACAGATTCTGAAATTTTGCATTAATATATTCATTTTAATAATTGTACTCAAACATATTCTTCATTTTTCTCTAAATTAAACAGATCGTGGTCGAGACCTTTCTATGATCTCAAAATCTTCTATAAATCGACGTCGAAGTCTTGCGATATTTCTTCGTGCGGCTCGCTGATTTT